>JANJGN010000817.1:2500-267122 GCA_026770705.1 Isurus oxyrinchus
GTGTACAGATATCTCCCTGAGAGAGAGAGGGGACTGAGAGACACCAGTCA
The DNA here is from genome assembly GCA_026770705.1 of Isurus oxyrinchus. NCBI lineage: Eukaryota > Metazoa > Chordata > Chondrichthyes > Lamniformes > Lamnidae > Isurus > Isurus oxyrinchus. Next base: position 2,551 of record JANJGN010000817.1, read on the forward strand.
GTGTACAGATATCTCCCTGAGAGAGAGAGGGGGACTGAGCGACACCAGTCAGTGTACAGATATCTCCCTGAGAGAGAGAGAGTGGACTGAGAGACATCGTCAGTGTACAGATATCTCCCTGAGAGGAGAGAGGGACTGAGAGACACCTGTCAGTGTACAGATATCTCCCTGAGAGAGAGAGAGGGGACTGAGAGACACCAGTCAGTGTACAGATATCTCCCTGAGAGAGAGGGACTGAGAGACACCAGTCAGTGTACAGATAGCTTCCTGAGAGAGAGAGAGACTGAGAGACACCAGTCAGTGTACAGATATCTCCCTGAGAGAGAGGGACTGAGAGACACCAGTCAGTGTACAGATATCTCCCTCAGAGAGAGAGGGGACTGAGAGACACCAGTCAGTGTACAGATATCTCCCTGAGAGAGAGGGGGACTGAGAGACACCAGTCAGTGTACAGATATCTCCCTGAGAGAGAGGGGGACTGAGAGACACCAGTCAGTGTACAGATATCTCCCTGAGAGAGAGAAGGGACTGAGAGACACCAGTCAGTGTACAGATATCTCCCTGAGAGAGAGGGACTGAGAGACACCAGTCAGTGTACAGATATCTCCCTGAAGAGAGAGAGAGGAGACTGAGAGACACCGGTCAGTGTACAGATATCTCCCTGAGAGAGAGAAGGGACTGAGAGACACCAGTCAGTGTACAGATATCTCCCTGAGAGAGAGGGACTGAGAGACACCAGTCAGTGTACAGATATCTCCCTGAGAGAGAGGGACTGAGAGACACCAGTCAGTGTACAGATATCTCCCTCAGAGAGAGAGGGGGACTGAGAGACACCAGTCAGTGTACTGATATCTCCCTGAGAGAGAGGGGACTGAGAGACACCAGTCAGTGTACAGATATCTCCCTGAGAGAGAGAGGGGACTGAGAGACACCAGTCAGTGTACAGATATCTCCCTGAGAGAGAGAGATGGACTGAGAGACACCAGTCAGTGTACAGATATCTCCCTGAGAGAGAGGGGACTGAGACACCAGTCAGTGTACAGATATCACCCTGAGAGAGAGGGACTGAGAGACACCAGTCAGTGTACAGATATCTCCCTGAGAGAGAGAGAGGGACTGAGAGACACCAGTCAGTGTACAGATATCTCCCTGAGAGAGAGAGGGGACTGAGAGACACCAGTCAGTGTACAGATATCTCCCTGAGAGAGAGAGAGGGGACTGAGAGACACCAGTCAGTGTACAGATATCTCTCTGAGAGAGAGAGAGGGACTGAGAGACACCAGTCAGTGTACAGATATCTCCCAGAGAGAGAGGGGACTGAGAGACACCAGTCAGTGTACAGATATCACCTTGAGAGAGAGAGGGACTGAGAGACACCAGTCAGTGTACAGATATCTCCCTCAGAGAGAGAGGGGACTGAGAGACACCAGTCAGTGTACAGATATCTCCCAGAGAGAGAGGGGACTGAGAGACACCAGTCAGTGTACTGATATCACCTTGAGAGAGAGAGAGAGGGACTGAGAGACACCAGTCAGTGTACAGGTATCTTCCTGAGAGAGAGGGGGACTGAGAGACACCAGTCAGTGTACAGATATCTCCCAGAGAGAGAGAGGACTGAGAGACACCAGTCAGTGTACAGATATCACCTTGAGAGAGAGAGAGAGGGACTGAGAGACACCAGTCAGTGTACAGATATCTCCCAGAGAGAGAGGGGACTGAGAGACACCAGTCAGTGTGCAGATATCTCCCTGAGAGAGAGGGACTGAGAGACACCAGTCAGTGTACAGATATCTCCCTGAGAGAGAGGGGACTGAGAGACACCAGTCAGTGTACAGATATCTCCCTGAGAGAGAGAGAGGGACTGAGAGACACCAGTCAGTGTACAGATATCTCCCTGAGAGAGGGGGACTGAGAGACACCAGTCAGTGTACAGATATCTCCCTGAGAGAGAGAGGGGACTGAGAGACACCAGTCAGTGTACAGATATCTCCCTGAGAGAGAGAGAGGGACTGAGAGACACCAGTCAGTGTACAGATATCTCCCTGAGAGAGAGAGGGGACTGAGAGACACCAGTCAGTGTACAGATATCTCCCTGAGAGAGAGGGGACTGAGAGACACCAGTCAGTGTACAGATATCTCCCTGAGAGAGAGAGGGACTGAGAGACACCAGTCAGTGTACAGATATCTCCCTGAGAGAGAGGGGTCTGAGAGACACCAGTCAGTGTACAGATATCTCCCTGAGAGAGAGAGAGGGGACTGAGAGACACCAGTCAGTGTACAGATATCTCCCTGAGAGAGAGAGGGACTGAGAGACACCAGTCAGTGTACAGATATCTCCCTGAGAGAGAGAGGGACTGAGAGACACCAGTCAGTGTACAGATATCTCCCTGAGAGAGAGGGGGGACTGAGAGACACCAGTCAGTGTACAGATATCTCCCTGAGAGAGAGAGGGACTGAGAGACACAAGTCAGTGTACAGATATCTCCCTGAGAGAGAGAGGGGACTGAGAGACACCAGTCAGTGTACAGATATCTCCCTGAGAGAGAGAGAGGGACTGAGAGACACCAGTCAGTGTACAGATATCTCCCTGAGAGAGAGAGGGACTGAGAGACACCAGTCAGTGTACAGATATCTCCCTGAGAGAAAGAGGGACTGAGAGACACCAGTCAGTGTACAGATATCTCCCTGAGAGAGAGAGGGACTGAGAGACACCAGTCAGTGTACAGATATCTCCCTGAGAGAGAGGGGAGTGAGAGACACCAGTCAGTGTACAGATATCTCCCTGAGAGAGAGAGGGGGGGACTGAGAGACACCAGTCAGTGTACAGATATCTCCCTGAGAGAGAGAGGGACTGAGAGACACCAGTCAGTGTACAGATATCTCCCTGAGAGAGGGGGGACTGAGAGACACCAAGCAGTGTACAGATATCTCCCTGAGGGAGAGGGGACTGAGCCTGTTGATCAGTGTTATCTTACCTCTTTCAGGTAGAACGATATCCCTCTCATTGCTGTTGTCAGAGCTGATGGGGAGTGGAGCTAAAGTAAAGGAAGGAGAAATTTAGAATTCACGCAGACTGGATTCCTGCATTTCACCCAACCCATGACACCGACTCTCCCCGGGGTCCGGGCACCGACTCTCCCCCCGGGGTCCGGGCACCGACTCTCCCCGGGGTCCGGGCACCGACTCTCCCCCGGGGTCCGGGCACCGACTCTCCCCCGGGGTCCGGGCACCGTCTCTCCCCCGGGGTCCGGGCACCGGACTCTCCCCCGGGGTCCGGGCACCGACTCTCCCCTGGGGTCCGGGCACCGACTCTCCCCCGGGGTCCGGGCACCGACTCTCCCCGGGGTCCGGGCACCGACTCTCCCCGGGGTCCGGGCACCGACTCTCCCCGGGGTACGGGTCCCCCCCACCCATGGGCTAAGTGTCCCCTGTTTTCTTGACTCCCCCCATCCAAGCCCCTCTGTTCTCCTCCTCCCCACCACCACCGCCTCCCCCCCCTCACCGGTGGGTGTCTCTCCAGGAAAATATTGAAGTGTTTTTGTTGGTTTGCCTTCAGTTTTCTCAGCGCCACCCTGGTCTCTCCGATGAAATCGTTGTGGCTTAACTTATCCTCATCACAGACTGAGATCCTGCATGGAAACAGAGGAGGGTTATCCTGCATACATAGCCATCACCTCGCAACAGCCCCAAACTCTCACTGTCACACTCACACACACACTCACATTGTCACACTCACACACACACACTCACATTGTCACACTCACACACACACTCACATTGTCACACTCACACACACACTCACATTGTCACACTCACACACACACATTGTCACACTCACACACACAAACACACTCACACACACACATTGTCACTCACACACACACACATTGTCACACTCACACACACAAACACACACACACACACATTGTCACACACACACACACAGATTGTCACACTCACACACACTCACACATTGTCACACTCACAAACACACTCACTCATACATTGTCACACACACACGTTATCACACACATATACTCACACATTGTCACACTCACACACACACACTCACATTGTCACACACACACACATTGTCACACACACACACACATATATTCACACACATATAGACAGATACACACTCCTCACACACCCACACACACACACTCACACATTGTCACACTCACACATTGTCACACTCACACTCACTCACACACACATTGTCACACTCAAACACACACTCACATTGTCACAATCACACACTCACATTGTCACACTCACATACTCATACACACACATTGTCACACTCACTTACACACACACTCACATTGTCACTCTCACACACTCACATTGTCACACTCACTTACACACACATTGTCACTCACACACACACATTGTCACACTCACACACACCCACATCGTCACACTCACACACACATTGTCACTCACACACTTACACACACACTCACATTGTCACACTCACTTATACACACATTCACATTGTCACACTCACACACATATTGTCACACACACACACTCAAACTGTCACACACACACACACTCACATTGTCACGCTCACAGACTCACACACACATTGTCACACTCACTCACACACATACACTCATTGTCACACACACACTCACATTATCACACTCACATTCTCACACTCACATTCTCACACTCACACACACTCACATTGTCACACTCACACACACATTCTCACACTCACTCACACACATTGTCACACTCACACACACACATTGTCACACTCACACACACACTCACACTGTCACACTTACACACACACTCACATTGTCACAATCACACACACTCACACTCACACATTGTCACACTCACACATTGTCACACACACTCACAGTGTCACACTCACACACACTCACATTGTCACACACACACACATTGTCACACTCACTCACACACATTGTCACACTCACACACTCACATTGTCACACTCACTCTCGCTGACACACACTCACACTGTCACACTTACACACACACTCACATTGTCACAATCACACACACACTCACATTGTCACACTCACACACACATTGTCACACTCACACTCACTCACATTGTTACACACACATTTTTACACTCACACACTCACATTGTCGCACTCACACACACTCACATTATCACACTCACATTGTCACACTCACACACACTCACATTGTCACACACACACACTCACACATTGTCACACTCACACTCACACACACTCACATTGTCACACTCACACACACTCACATTGTCACACTCACACACATTCACATTGTCACACACACACACTCACACATTCTCACACTCACTCACACACATTGTCACACTTACTCTCACTCACACACACTCACACTGTCACACTTACACACACACTCACATTGTCACAATCACACACACACACATTGTCACACTCACACACACATTGTCACACTCACTCACATTGTTACACTCACATTTTTACACTCACACACTCACATTGTCGCACTCACACACTCACTCACACATACATTCACAATGTCACACACACTCACATTGTGACACTCACACATCGTCACACTCACTCTCACACACACACATTGTTGCACTCACACACTCACTCACACACACACACTGTCACACACACTCACATTGTCACACTCACACACATTGTCACACTCACACATACACACACACATCGTCACACTCACTCTCACACACACACATTGTCACACTCACACACACACACATTGTCACACTCACACACACACACACTCACATTGTCACACACACACTCACTCACACACATTTGTCACACACACACACATTGTCACACTCACACACACACACATTGTCACACACACGCTCACACACACATTTGTCACACACACACACATTGTCACACACACACATACTCACATTGTCACACACACACACACATTGTCACACACACACATACTCACATTGTCACACACACACACACATTGTCACACACACACTCACACATTGTCACACTCACACACATACTCACATTGTTCACACTCACACATTGTCACACACTCACATTGTCACACACTCACATTGTCACACTCACACACACACACACACATTGTCACACACACACTCATACACATTGTCACACACACACATACTCACATTGTCACACTCACATACACACACATTGTCACACACACACTCATACACATTGTCACACACACACATACTCACATTGTCACACTCACACACACACATTGTCACACTCACACACATACTCACATTTTTCACACTCACATTGTCACACATACTCACATTGTCACACTCTCACACACACACATTGTCACACACACACTCATACACATTGTCACACACACATACTCACATTGTCACACACACACTCACATTGTCACACTCACTCATTGTCACACGCACTCACACACACAAAATGTCACACTCACACACTTACTCACACACACACACATTGTCACACTCACACATTCACTCACACACACATTATCACACTCACACACATATGTTGTCACACTCGCGTTGTCATGCTCACACACTCACATTGTCACACTCACACACTGTCACACTCACACACTCACACACACACATTGTCACACACACACACATTGTCATACTCACACACACACTCACATTGTCACACTTATACACACACATTGTCACACTCACATTGTCACATTCACTCACACACACACATATATTCACACAGACACATTCATTCACACACATATAGACAGACACACACTCCTCACACACAAATAAACACAGGCACACTCATTCACATACACACTCACACACACTCAATCTCTCGCACACACGCAGACACTCTCACACACCCACACAATCATTCAAACACACACACTCACTCTCTTGACACACTCATACACAAACACTCCTCTCACACACACACACTCATTTGTACATTCACACACACAGACACATTCATGCAATCACAGTCACACATGCGCACACTGACTTACACATACACACACACAGACACTCACACACACAGACACTCATACACTCACACACACACACATCCACACACACAGACACTCACACATTCACACACACACTCACACACACACATTCATACACACAGACATTCACACATCCACACACACATGCACTCACACATTCACACTCACACGTTCGCACTCACACTCGCGCTCACACATCCACACACACAGTCACACATTCACACACACATGCACACTCACACGTTCGCACTCACACTCGCACTTAGACACTCACACATTCACACTCACACTGTCACACTCACTCACACACACATTCACACACTCACATTCACACACACAGACACTCACACATTCACACACACACACACACACTCATACATACACATACACAGACACTCACACATTCACATTCACACATTCACACTCACACATTCACACACAATCACACATCCACATACACACACTCTCACACATTCACACTCACACATTCACACTCACACATTCACACTCACACATTCACACTCACACTTTCACACACACATTCACACATCCACACACACAGACACTCACACATTCACACGCACACACACACTCATACATCCACATACACAGACACTCACACATTCACATTCACACATTCACACTCACACAATCACACATCCACATACACACGCTCTCACACATTCACACTCACACACTCACACATTCACACTCACACATTCACACTTTCACACACACACATTCACACTTTCACACACACACATTCACACACACACATTCACACATCCACACACACAGACACTCACACATTCACACTCACACATTCACACTCACACATTCACACTCACACATTCACACTCACACATTCACACTTTCACACACACACATTCACACACACACATTCACACATCCACACACACAGACACTCACACATTCACACTCACACTCACACATCCACATACCGACACTCACACATTCACACTCACACTCACACATCCACATACACACACTCACACACACACATTCACACTCACTCACACATTCACACACACACACTCACACATCCACATATACAGACACTCACATTCACACACACAGATACTCACACATTTACACTCACACATTCACACTCACACTTGCACTCACACATTCACAGACACTCACACATTCACACACACAGACACTCACACATTCACACACACAGATACTCACACATTCATACACACAGATACTCACACATTTACACTCACACACACATTCACACACACCCTCACATACACACTCACACACACTCATACACACAGTCACACTCCCTCACACACTTGCTAACAATCATTCACAGACACACACTCGCTCAAGTACTCACACAAACTCACAAACACACACCCGGGCTTAAAATCACACACTCACTGGCACACACAAACTCTCACATATACAAACAATCACACAAACACACTCTCAAGTGTACAACTGGCCAATACAAACTCATGCATAGTTGCACACACATGCACACAAACTCACACATTTTAATCTTCCACAGGATGTGGGTCTCACTGGCCGGGCCCAGCATTTATTACCCGTCCCTAATTGCCCCCTTGAGGAGGTGGTGGGTGAGCCGCTGCAGTCCCCGTGTGGTGTAGGGACACCCACGACGCTGTTAGGGAGGGAGTTCCAAGATTTTGTCCCCGTGTGGTGTAGGTACACCCACGGTGCTGTTAGGGAAGGAGTTCCAGGATTTTGTCCGTGTGGTGTAGGTACACCCACAGCGCTGTTAGGGAGGGAGTTCCAGGATTTTGTCCCGTGTGGTGTAGGTACACCCACGGCGCTGTTAGGGAGGGAGCTCCAGGATTTTGTCCGTGTGGTGTAGGTACACCCACGGCTCTGTTATGGAGGGAGTTCCAGGATTTTGTCCGTGTGGTGTAGGTACACCCACGGCGCTGTTAGGGAGGGAGTTCCAGGATTTTGTCCGTGTGGTGTAGGTACACCCACGGCGCTGTTAGGGAGGGAGTTCCAGGATTTTGTCCGTGTGGTGTAGGTACACCCACGGCGCTGTTAGGGAGGGAGTTCCAGGATTTAGTCTGTGTGGTGTAGGTACTCCCACGGTGCTGTTAGGGAGGGAGTTCCAGGATTTTGTCCCGTGTGGTGTAGGTACACCCACGGCGCTGTTAGGGAGGGAGTTCCAGGATTTTGTCCTGTGTGGTGTAGGTACACCCATGGCGCTGTTAGGGATGGAGTTCCAGCATTTTGACCCAGCGACAGTGAAGGAACGACCGATATATTTCCAAGTCGGGATGGTGAGGGGCTCGGAGGGGAACTTCCAGGCGGTGGGTGTTCCCCATGTGTCTGCTGCCCTCGTCCTTCTAGACGCTAGAGGTGGTGGGTTTGGGCGGCGCTGTCGAAGGAGCCTTGGCGAGTTGCTGCAGTGCATCTTGTAGATGGTACACACACTGCTGCCCCTGTGCGTCGGTGGTGGAGGGAGTGAATGTTTGTGGATGGGGTGCCGATCGAGCGGGGGGCTGCTTTGTCCTGGACGGTGTCGAGCTTCTTGAGTGTTGTGGGAGCCGCACTCATCCAGGCAAGTGGGGAGTGTCCCATCACACTCCTGACTGGTGCCTTGTAGATGGTGGACAGGCTTTGGGGTGAATCAGGAGGTGAGTTACTCTCTGCAGGATTCCCAGCCTCTGACCTGCTCTTGTAGCTGCAGTATTTATATGGCTGGTCCCAGTTCAGTTTCTGGTCAATGGTAACCCCCAGGATGTTGATAGTGGGGGATTCAGTGATGGTATCATGCAAGATGGTTAGATTACCCTACAGGCACCGACTCTCCCCCGGGGTCCGGGCACCGACTCTCCCCCGGGGTCCGGGCACCGACTCTCCCCCGGGGTCCGGGCACCGACTCTCCCCGGGGTCCGGGCACCGACTCTCCCCGGGGTCCGGGAACCAACTCTCCCCGGGGTCCGGGCACCGACTCTCCCCGGGGTCCGGGTCCCCCCACAGGTGCATCTCTCACCTGAGAGTTTTACGAATCATATCTTCATCAGTGATTCCGTGATAAGTGAGTGTTTCATTCCACGTGGGATTTAGTGAGTTTCGCACTGTCCGGGTCTTCAGTTTGTTACCCTGAAAATGAAATAGTGTTTTAAAGGGATTCCGAGGGAGATTTACTCTGTATCTAACCCCGTGCTGTACCTGTCCTGGGAGTGTTTGATGGGGACAGTGTAGAGGGAGCTTTACTCTGTATCTAACCCCGTGCTGTACCTGTCCTGGGAGTGTTTGATGGGGACGATGTAGAGGGAGCTTTACTCTGTATCTAACCCCGTGCTGTACCTGTCCTGGGAGTGTTTGATGGGGACAGTGTAGAGGGAGCTTTACTCTGTATCTAACCCCGTGCTGTACCTGTCCTGGGAGTGTTTGATGGGGACGGTGTAGAGGGAGCTTTACTCTGTATTTAACCCCGTGCTGTACCTGTCCTGGGAGTGGTTGATGGGGACGGTGTAGAGGGAGCTTTACTCTGTATCTAACCCCGTGCTGTACCTGTCCTGGGAGTGTTTGATGGGGACAGTGTAGAGGGAGCTTTACTCTGTATCTAACCCTGTGCTGTACCTGTCCTGGGAGTGTTTGATGGGGACAGTGTAGAGGGAGCTTTACTCTGTATCTAACCCCGTGCTGTACCTGTCCTGGGAGTGTTTGATGGGGACGGTGTAGAGGGAGCTTTACTCTGTATCTAACCCCGTGCTGTACCTGTCCTGGGAGTGTTTGATGGGGACGGTGCAGAGGGAGCTTTACTCTGTATCTAACCCCATGCTGTACCTGTCCTGGGAGTGTTTGATGGGGACAGTGTAGAGGGAGCTTTACTCTGTATTTAACCCCGTGCTGTACCTGTCCTGGGAGTGTTTGATGGGGACGGTGTAGAGGGAGATTTACTCTGTATCTAACCCCGTGCTGTACCTGTCCTGGGAGTGTTTGATGGGGACGGTGCAGAGGGAGCTTTACTCTGTATCTAACCCCATGCTGTACCTGTCCTGGGAGTGTTTGATGGGGACAGTGTAGAGGGAGCTTTACTCTGTATCTAACCCCGTGCTGTACCTGTCCTGGGAGTGTTTGATGGGGACGGTGTAGAGGGAGCTTTACTCTGTATCTAACCCCGTGCTGTACCTGTGCTGGGAGTGTTTGATGGGGACAGTGTAGAGGGAGCTTTACTCTGTATCTAACCCCGTGCTGTACCTGTCCTGGGAGTGTTTGATGGGGACAGTGTAGAGGGAGATTTACTCTGTATCTAACCCCGTGCTGTACCTGTCCTGGGAGTGTTTGATGGGGACAGTGTAGAGGGAGTTTTACTCTGTATCTAACCCCGTGCTGTACCTGTCCTGGGAGTGTTTGATGGGGACGGTGTAGAGGGAGCTTTACTCTCTAACTAACCCCGTGCTGTACCTGTCCTGGGAGTTTTGATGTGGACGGTGTAGAGGGAGCTTTACTCTCTAACTAACCCCGTGCTGTACCTGTCCTGGGAGTGTTTGATGGGGACGGTGTAGAGGGAGCTTTACTCTCTAACTAACCCCGTGCTGTACCTGTCCTGGGAGTTTTGATGTGGACGGTGTAGAGGGAGCTTTACTCTCTAACTAACCCCGTGCTGTACCTGTCCTGGGAGTGTTTGTTGACTGATTCCGTGATGAATTTGTTAATTCCTCCTCTAATGTCAATCGTTTTGTGTCTGTGTTTCAAAATCTATTTTTAATTTAACATGCTGTGCTTGTAAAGAGTTTCTGGACTTGAACTGCTGTCTGTGTTCTGTTTAAATTAATCACGACATCTTGTCCCTGTCAACTGGCATCTTCACTGAGTAATTGGAGACAAATTGCTTTCAGTGCACCACATGTTTCTGATATTAAATTCGATCTCACCACCCGAACTCAGCAAATCAATTCAGGATTTGCTCTGCATGGATTTATTAATCCCAGCGAGACCTTACTCGGAATGTCTGAATCCCATCAGAGAATGCGTTCGTTCCCTCCATCTCTGCACATCTCTCTGTCCCACTCTCAAAATCTCCCGCTCCCTCTCTCTCTCTGTCCCTCTCTCAAAATCCCTCCCTCCCTCCCTCTCTCTCTGTCCCTCTCTCAAAATCCCTCCCTCCCTCCCTCTCTCTGTCCCTCTCTCAAAATCTCCGACTCCCTCTCCCTCTCTTTGTCCCTCTCTCAAAATCCCTCCCTCCCTCCCTCTCTCTCTGTCCCTCTCTCAAAATCCCTCCCTCCCTCCCTCTCTCTCTGTCCCTCTCTCAAAATCTCCGACTCCCTCTCCCTCTCTCTGTCCCTCTCTCAAAATCCCTCCCTCCCTCTCTCTCTGTCCCTCTCTCAAAATCTCCCACTCCCTCTCTCTGTCCCTCTCTCAAAATCCCTCCCTCCCTCCCTCTCTCTCTCTGTCCCTCTCTCAAAATCTCTCCCTCCCTCTCTCTCTGTCCCTCTCTCAAAATCCCTCCCTCCCTCCCTCTCTCTCTCTCTGTCCCTCTCTCAAAATCTCCCACTCCCTCTCTCTGTCCCTCTCTCAAAATCTCCCACTCCCTCTCTCTCTGTCCCTCTCTCAAAATCCCTCCCTCCCACTCCCTCTCTCTGTCCCTCTCTCAAAATCTCCCACTCCCTCTCTCTGTCCCTCTCTCAAAATCTCCCTCTCCTTCTCTGTCCCTCTCTCAAAATCCCTCCCTCCCACTCCCTCTCTCTGTCCCACTCTCAAAATCCCTCCCTCCCTCTCTCTATCCCACTCTCAAAATCCCTCCCTCCCTCTCTCTCTCTCTCTGTCCCACTCTCAAAATCCCTCCCTCCCTCTCTCTCTGTCCCACTCTCAGAATCCCTCCCTCCCTCCCTCACTCTCTGTCCCTCTCTCAAAATCCCTCCCTCCCTCCCACTCCCTCTCTCTGTCCCTCTCTCAAAATCCCTCCCTCCCTCCCTCTCTCTCTGTCCCTCTCTCAAAATCTCCCACTCCCTCTCTCTGTCCCTCTCTCAAAATCCCTCTCTCCCTCCCTCTCTCTCTGTCCCTCTCTCAAAATCCCTCCCTCCCTCCCTCTCTCTCTGTCCCTCTCTCAAAATCCCTCCCTCCCTCTCTCTCTCTCTGTCCCACTCTCAGAATCCCTCCCTCCCTCCCTCTCTCTCTGTCCCTCTCTCAAAATCCCTCCCTCCCTCCCACTCCCTCTCTCTGTCCCTCTCTCAAAATCCCTCCCTCCCTCCCTCTCTCTCTGTCCCTCTCTCAAAATCTCCCACTCCCTCTCTCTGTCCCTCTCTCAAAATCCCTCCCTCCCTCTCTCTCTGTCCCTCTCTCAAAATCCCTCCCTCCCTCTCTCTCTCTCTGCCCCACTCTCAGAATCCCTCCCTCCCTCCCTCTCTCTCTGTCCCTCTCTCAAAATCCCTCCCTCCCTCCCACTCCCTCTCTCTGTCCCTCTCTCAAAATCCCTCCCTCCCTCTCCCTCTCTCTGTCCCACTCTCAAAATTCCTCCCTCCCTCTCTCTATCCCACTCTCAAAATCCCTCCCTCCCTCCCTCTCTCTCTGTCCCTCTCTCAAATTCCCTCCCTCTCCCTCTCTCTGTCCCACTCTCAAAATTCCTCCCTCCCTCTCTCTATCCCACTCACAAAATCCCTCCCTCCCACTCCCTCTCTCTGTCCCTCTCTCAAAATCTCCCACTCCCTCTCTCTGTCCCTCTCTCAAAATCTCCCTCTCCTTCTCTGTCCCTCTCTCAAAATCCCTCCCTCCCACTCCCTCTCTCTGTCCCACTCTCAAAATCCCTCCCTCCCTCTCTCTATCCCACTCTCAAAATCCCTCCCTCCCTCTCTCTCTCTCTCTGTCCCACTCTCAAAATCCCTCCCTCCCTCTCTCTCTCTCTGTCCCACTCTCAGAATCCCTCCCTCCCTCCCTCTCTCTCTGTCCCTCTCTCAAAATCCCTCCCTCCCTCCCACTCCCTCTCTCTGTCCCTCTCTCAAAATCCCTCCCTCCCTCCCACTCCCTCTCTCTGTCCCTCTCTCAAAATCCCTCCCTCCCTCCCTCTCTCTCTGTCCCTCTCTCAAAATCTCCCACTCCCTCTCTCTGTCCCTCTCTCAAAATCCCTCTCTCCCTCCCTCTCTCTCTGTCCCTCTCTCAAAATCCCTCCCTCCCTCTCTCTCTGTCCCTCTCTCAAAATCCCTCCCTCCCTCTCTCTCTCTCTGTCCCACTCTCAGAATCCCTCCCTCCCTCTCTGTCCCTCTCTCAAAATCCCTCCCTCCCTCCCACTCCCTCTCTCTGTCCCTCTCTCAAAATCCCTCCCTCCCTCCCTCTCCCTCTCTCTGTCCCACTCTCAAAATTCCTCCCTCCCTCTCTCTATCCCACTCACAAAATCCCTCCCTCCCTCCCTCTCTCTCTCTCTCCCCGACTCTGAAAATCTCTCCCTCCCTCCCTCTCTCTGTCCCTCTCTCAAAATCTCTCCCTCCCTCCCTCTCTCTATCCCACTCTCAAAATCCCTCCCTCCCTCCCTCTCTCTCTCTGTCCCACTCTCAAAATCTCTCCCTCCCTCCCTCTCTCTGTCCCACTCTCAAAATCTCTCCCTCCATCCCTCTCACTCTCTGTCCCAAGCTCAAAATCTCTCTCCCTCTTCCTCTCCCACTCTCAATATCTCTCTCCCTCTCTCTGTCCCACTCTCAAAATCTCTCTCCCTCTCACTCTCTGTCTCACTCTCAAATCTCCCCCTCTCTATCCCACTCTTAAAATATTTCCCTCTCTCTCCTCGTCTCAAAATCTCTCTCTCTCTGTCTGTCTCTCTCTGTGTATCTCTCTCTCTGTGTCTGCCTTTCTCTCTGTCTGTCTGTCTCTCCCTCTCTCTCTCTTTGTCTCACACTCTGTCTCTCTCTTTCTCTGTCTCTCTCTCTCTGTGTCTCACCCTGTGTCTCATTCTCTGTCTCTCCATCTAATCCTCCCTCTGTCTCTCTCTCTCTCTCTCTCTCTATCCCAGTGGGAGTGTTAAACCTCTTTGCCAGGGTGTTTTCACTGGCCTCTGATGGGAGTCTCCGGTGTGGGAATCTTGTAATCGAGTCCATACCTTGCAGGCTCCTGGCAGCAGGTGAATCTTGACATAGGGATCAGACAAACCGTTAAAATCCATTGGCTTCAAACCCTGTCAATAAAAGCAAATCAAAGAATCATTGGTTAATGAGCCAGCCAATCAGAGTTGTATGAGAATATATCAGATCGAGGTGCTATGTGGGGGTCCCAGTGTCAGGAGGAGGGGTCAGCCATTCTGGGCTGAGATGAAGGTGAAATGTCTTCACTCGGGAGGGTTGTGAATCTTGGGAACTGTCCACCCCAGAGAGCGGTGGGTGCTCCGTCATCGAGTAGGTTCAAGACCGGGAGATTGAGAGGTTTTTGGACACTGAGGGGAATCGAGGGATGTGGGGAGAGTGCGGGGGAGGTGGAGTTGAGGGAGAAGATCAGCCACAGGCTGGATTAAGGTGGAGTTGAGGTGGATGATCAGCCACAGGCTGGATTAAGGTGGAGTTGAGGTGGATGATCAGCCACAGGCTGGATTAAGGTGGAGTTGAGGGAGAAGATCAGCCACAGGCAGGATTAAGGTGGAGTTGAGGAGGATGATCAGCCACAGGCAGGATTAAGGTGGAGTTGAGGTGGATGATCTGCCACAGGCTGGATTAAGGTGGAGTTGAGGGATAAGATCAGCCACAGGCTGGATTAAGGTGGAGTTGATGTGGATGATCAGCCACAGGCTGGATTAAGGTGGAGTTGAGGTGGATGATCAGCCACAGGCTGGATTAAGGTGGAGTTGAGGGAGAAGATCAGCCACAGGGTGGATTAAGGTGGAGTTGAGGGAGAAGATCAGCCACAGGCTGGATTAAGATGGAGTTGAGGTGGATGATCAGCCACAGGCTGCATTAAGGTGGAGTTGAGGTGGATGATCAGACACAGGCTGGATTAAGGTGGAGTTGAGGTGGATGATCAGCCACAGGCTGGATTAAGGTGGAGTTGAGGTGGATGATCAGCCACAGGCTGGATGAAGATGGAGTTGAGGTGGATGATCAGACACAGGCTGGATTAAGGTGGAGTTGAGGGAGAAGATCAGCCACAGGCTGGATTAAGTTGGAGTTGAGGTGGATGATCAGCCACAGGCTGGATTAAGGTGGAGTTGAGGGAGAAGATCAGCCACAGGCTGGTTTAAGGTGGAGTTGAGATAGAAGATCAGCCACAGGCTGGATTAAGGTGGAGTTGAGGTGGATGATCAGCCAAAGGCTGGATTAAGGTGGAGTTGAGGGAGAAGATCAGCCACAGGCTGGATTAAGGTGGAGTTGAGGTGGATGATCAGCCACAGGCTGGATTAAGGTGGAGTTGAGGGAGAAGATCAGCCACAGGCTGGATTAAGGTGGAGTTGAGGGAGAAGATCAGCCACAGGCTGGATTAAGGTGAAGTTGAGGGAGAAGATCAGCCACAGGCTGGATTAAGATGGAGTTGAGGTGGATGATCAGCCACAGGCTGGATGAAGGTGGAGTTGAGGGAGAAGATCAGCCACAGGCTGGATTAAGGTGGAGTTGAGGGAGAAGATCAGCCACAGGCTGGATTAAGATGGAGTTGAGGTGGATGATCAGCCACAGGCTGCATTAAGGTGGAGTTGAGGTGGATGATCAGACACAGGCTGGATTAAGGTGGAGTTGAGGTGGATGATCAGCCACAGGCTGGATTAAGATGGAGTTGAGGTGGATGATCAGCCACAGGCTGGATGAAGGTGGAGTTGAGGGAGAAGATCAGCCACAGGCTGGATTAAGGTGGAGTTGAGGGAGAAGATCAGCCACAGGCTGGATTAAGATGGAGTTGAGGTGGATGATCAGCCACAGGCTGCATTAAGGTGGAGTTGAGGTGGATGATCAGACACAGGCTGGATTAAGGTGGAGTTGAGGTGGATGATCAGCCACAGGCTGGATTAAGATGGAGTTGAGGTGGATGATCAGACACAGGCTGGATTAAGGTGGAGTTGAGGGAGAAGATCAGCCACAGGCTGGATTAAGTTGGAGTTGAGGGAGAAGATCAGCCACAGGCTGGTTTAAGGTGGAGTTGAGGTGGATGATCAGCCAAAGGCTGGATTAAGGTGGAGTTGAGGGAGAAGATCAGCCACAGGCTGGATTAAGGTGGAGTTGAGGTGGATGATCAGCCAAAGGCTGGATTAAGGTGGAGTTGAGGGAGAAGATCAGCCACAGGCTGGATTAAGGTGGAGTTGAGGTGGATGATCAGCCACAGGCTGGATTAAGGTGGAGTTGAGGTGGATGATCAGCCACAGGCAGGATTAAGGTGGAGTTGAGGTGGATGATCAGCCACTGGCTGGATTAAGGTGGAGTTGAGGTAGATGATCAGCCACAGGCTGGATTAAGGTGGAGTTGAGGGAGAAGATCAGCCACAGGCTGGATTAAGGTGGAGTTGAGGGAGAAGATCAGCCACAGGCTGGATTAAGGTGGAGTTGAGGTGGAAGATCAGCCACAGGCTGGATTAAGGTGGAGTTGAGGTGGATGATCAGCCACAGGCTGGATTAAGGAGGAGTTGAGGGAGAAGATCAGCCACAGGCTGGATTAAGGTGGAGTTGAGGTGGATGATCAGCCACAGGCTGGATTAAGGTGGAGTTGAGGTGGATGATCAGCCACAGGCTGGATTAAGGTGGAGTTGAGGTGGATGATCAGCCACAGGCTGGATTAAGGTGGAGTTGAGGGAGAAGATCAGCCACAGGCTGGATTAAGGAGGAGTTGAGGTGGATGTTCAGCCACAGGCTGGATTAAGGAGGAGTTGAGGTGGATGATCAGCCACAGGCTGGATTAAGGTGGAGTTGAGGTGGATGATCAGCCACAGGCTGGATTAAGGTGGAGTTGAGGGAGAAGATCAGCCACAGGCTGGATTAAGGTGGAGTTGAGGTGGATGATCAGCCACAGGCTGGATTAAGGTGGAGTTGAGGTGGATGATCAGCCACAGGCTGGATTAAGGTGGAGTTGAGGGAGAAGATCAAACACAGGCTGGATTAAGGTGGAGTTGAGGTGGATGTTCAGCCACAGGCTGGATTAAGGAGGAGTTGAGGTGGATGATCAGCCAAAGGCTGGATTAAGGTGGAGTTGAGATGGATGATCAGCCACAGGCTGGATTAAGGTGGAGTTGAGGGAGAAGATCAGCCACAGGCTGGATTAAGGTGGAGTTGAGGGAGAAGATCAGCCACAGGCTGGATTAAGGTGGAGTTGAGGTGGATGATCAGCCACAGGCTGGATTAAGGTGGAGTTGAGGTGGATGATCAGCCACAGGCTGGATTAAGGTGGAGTTGAGGGAGAAGATCAGCCACAGGCTGGATTAAGGTGGAGTTGAGGGAGAAGATCAGCCACAGGCTGGATTAAGGTGGAGTTGAGGTGGAAGATCAGCCACAGGCTGGATTACGGTGGAGTTGAGGTGGATGATCAGCCACAGGCTGGATTAAGGTGGAGTTGAGGTGGATGATCAGCCACAGGCTGGATTAAGGTAGAGTTGAGGGAGAAGATCAGCCACAGGCTGGATTAAGGTGGAGTTGAGGTGGATGATCAGCCGCAGGCTGGATTAAGGTGGAGTTGAGGGAGAAGATCAGCCACAGGCTGGATTAAGGTGGAGTTGAGGGAGAAGATCAGCCACAGGCTGGATTAAGGTGGAGTTGAGGGAGAAGATCAGCCACAGGCTGGATTAAGATGGAGTTGAGGTGGATGATCAGCCACAGGCTGGATGAAGGTGGAGTTGAGGGAGAAGATCAGCCACAGGCTGGATTAAGGTGGAGTTGAGGGAGAAGATCAGCCACAGGCTGGATTAAGATGGAGTTGAGGTGGATGATCAGCCACAGGCTGCATTAAGGTGGAGTTGAGGTGGATGATCAGACACAGGCTGGATTAAGGTGGAGTTGAGGTGGATGATCAGCCACAGGCTGGATTAAGATGGAGTTGAGGTGGATGATCAGACACAGGCTGGATTAAGGTGGAGTTGAGGGAGAAGATCAGCCACAGGCTGGATTAAGTTGGAGTTGAGGTGGATGATCAGCCACAGGCTGGATTAAGGTGGAGTTGAGGGAGAAGATCAGCCACAGGCTGGATTAAGGTGGAGTTGAGGTGGATGATCAGCCAAAGGCTGGATTAAGGTGGAGTTGAGGGAGAAGATCAGCCACAGGCTGGATAAAGGTGGAGTTGAGGTGGATGATCAGCCACAGGCTGGATTAAGGTGGAGTTGAGGTGGATGATCAGCCACAGGCAGGATTAAGGTGGAGTTGAGGTGGATGATCAGCCACTGGCTGGATTAAGGTTGAGTTGAGGTAGATGATCAGCCACAGGCTGGATTAAGGTGGAGTTGAGGGAGAAGATCAGCCACAGGCTGGATTAAGGTGGAGTTGAGGGAGAAGATCAGCCACAGGCTGGATTAAGGTGGAGTTGAGGGAGAAGATCAGCCACAGGCTGGATTAAGGTGGAGTTGAGGTGGAAGATCAGCCACAGGCTGGATTAAGGTGGAGTTGAGGTGGATGATCAGCCACAGGCTGGATTAAGGTGGAGTTGAGGGAGAAGATCAGCCACAGGCTGGATTAAGGTGGAGTTGAGGTGGATGATCAGCCACAGGCTGGATTAAGGTGGAGTTGAGGGGGAAGATCAGCCACAGGCTGGATTAAGGTGGAGTTGAGGTGGATGATCAGCCACAGGCTGGATTAAGGTGGAGTTGAGGTGGATGATCAGCCACAGGCTGGATTAAGGTGGAGTTGAGGTGGATGATCAGCCACAGGCTGGATTAAGGTGGAGTTGAGGGAGAAGATCAGCCACAGGCTGGATTAAGGTGGAGTTGAGGTGGATGTTCAGCCACAGGCTGGATTAAGGAGGAGTTGAGGTGGATGATCAGCCACAGGCTGGATTAAGCTGGAGTTGAGGTGGATGATCAGCCACAGGCTGGATTAAGGTGGAGTTGAGGGAGAAGATCAGCCACAGGCTGGATTAAGGTGGAGTTGAGGTGGATGATCAGCCACAGGCTGGATTAAGGTGGAGTTGAGGTGGATGATCAGCCACAGGCTGGATTAAGGTGGAGTTGAGGTGGATGATCAGCCACAGGCTGGATTAAGGAGGAGTTGAGGGAGAAGATCAGCCACAGGCTGGATTAAGGTGGAGTTGAGGTGGATGTTCAGCCACAGGCTGGATTAAGGAGGAGTTGAGGTGGATGATCAGCCACAGGCTGGATTAAGGTGGAGTTGAGATGGATGATCAGCCACAGGCTGGATTAAGGTGGAGTTGAGGGAGAAGATCAGCCACAGGCTGGATTAAGGTGGAGTTGAGGGAGAAGATCAGCCACAGGCTGGATTAAGGTGGAGTTGAGGTGGATGATCAGCCACAGGCTGGATTAAGGTGGAGTTGAGTGAGAAGATCAGCCACAGGCTGGATTAAGGTGGAGTTGAGGTGGATGATCAGCCACAGGCTGGATTAATGTGGAGTTGAGGGAGAAGATCAGCCACAGGCTGGATTACGGTGGAGTTGAGGTGGATGATCAGCCACAGGCTGGATTAAGGTGGAGTTGAGGTGGATGATCAGCCACAGGCTGGATTAAGGTGGAGTTGAGGGAGAAGATCAGCCACAGGCTGGATTAAGGTGGAGTTGAGGTGGATGATCAGCCACAGGCTGGATTAAGGTGGAGTTGAGGTGGATGATCAGCCACAGGCTGGATTAAGGTGGAGTTGAGGGAGAAGATCAGCCACAGGCTGGATTAAGGTGGAGTTGAGTGAGAAGATCAGCCACAGGCTGGATTAAGGTGGAGTTGAGGTGGAAGATCAGCCACAGGCTGGATTAAGGTGGAGTTGAGGTGGATGATCAGCCACAGGCTGGATGAAGGTGGAGTTGAGGGAGAAGATCAGCCACAGGCTGGATTAAGGTGGAGTTGAGGGAGAAGATCAGCCACAGGCTGGATTAAGATGGAGTTGAGGTGGATGATAAGCCACAGGCTGCATTAAGGTGGAGTTGAGGTGGATGATCAGACACAGGCTGGATTAAGGTGGAGTTGAGGTGGATGATCAGCCACAGGCTGCATTAAGATGGAGTTGAGGTGGATGATCAGACACAGGCTGGATTAAGGTGGAGTTGAGGGAGAAGATCAGCCACAGGCTGGATTAAGTTGGCGTTGAGGGAGAAGATCAGCCACAGGCTGGTTTAAGGTGGAGTTGAGGTGGATGATCAGCCAAAGGCTGGATTAAGGTGGAGTTGAGGGAGAAGATCAGCCACAGGCTGGATTAAGGTGGAGTTGAGGTGGATGATCAGCCAAAGGCTGGATTAAGGTGGAGTTGAGGGAGAAGATCAGCCACAGGCTGGATTAAGGTGGAGTTGAGGTGGATGATCAGCCACAGGCTGGATTAAGGTGGAGTTGAGGTGGATGATCAGCCACAGGCAGGATTAAGGTGGAGTTGAGGTGAATGATCAGCCACTGGCTGGATTAAGGTGGAGTTGAGGTAGATGATCAGCCACAGGCTGGATTAAGGTGGAGTTGAGGGAGAAGATCAGCCACAGGCTGGATTAAGGTGGAGTTGAGGGAGAAGATCAGCCACAGGCTGGATTAAGGTGGAGTTGAGGTGGAAGATCAGCCACAGGCTGGATTAAGGTGGAGTTGAGGTGGATGATCAGCCACAGGCTGGATTAAGGAGGAGTTGAGGGAGAAGATCAGCCACAGGCTGGATTAAGGTGGAGTTGAGGTGGATGATCAGCCACAGGCTGGATTAAGGTGGAGTTGAGGTGGATGATCAGCCACAGGCTGGATTAAGGTGGAGTTGAGGTGGATGATCAGCCACAGGCTGGATTAAGGTGGAGTTGAGGGAGAAGATCAGCCACAGGCTGGATTAAGGAGGAGTTGAGGTGGATGTTCAGCCACAGGCTGGATTAAGGAGGAGTTGAGGTGGATGATCAGCCACAGGCTGGATTAAGGTGGAGTTGAGGTGGATGATCAGCCACAGGCTGGATTAAGGTGGAGTTGAGGGAGAAGATCAGCCACAGGCTGGATTAAGGTGGAGTTGAGGTGGATGATCAGCCACAGGCTGGATTAAGGTGGAGTTGAGGTGGATGATCAGCCACAGGCTGGATTAAGGTGGAGTTGAGGGAGAAGATCAGCCACAGGCTGGATTAAGGTGGAGTTGAGGTGGATGTTCAGCCACAGGCTGGATTAAGGAGGAGTTGAGGTGGATGATCAGCCAAAGGCTGGATTAAGGTGGAGTTGAGATGGATGATCAGCCACAGGCTGGATTAAGGTGGAGTTGAGGGAGAAGATCAGCCACAGGCTGGATTAAGGTGGAGTTGAGGGAGAAGATCAGCCACAGGCTGGATTAAGGTGGAGTTGAGGTGGATGATCAGCCACAGGCTGGATTAAGGTGGAGTTGAGGTGGATGATCAGCCACAGGCTGGATTAAGGTGGAGTTGAGGGAGAAGATCAGCCACAGGCTGGATTAAGGTGGAGTTGAGGGAGAAGATCAGCCACAGGCTGGATTAAGGTGGTTTTGAGGTGGAAGATCAGCCACAGGCTGGATTACGGTGGAGTTGAGGTGGATGATCAGCCACAGGCTGGATTAAGGTGGAGTTGAGGTGGATGATCAGCCACAGGCTGGATTAAGGTGGAGTTGAGGGAGAAGATCAGCCACAGGCTGGATTAAGGTGGAGTTGAGGTGGATGATCAGCCACAGGCTGGATTAAGGTGGAGTTGAGGGAGAAGATCAGCCACAGGCTGGATTAAGGTGGAGTTGAGGGAGAAGATCAGCCACAGGCTGGATTAAGGTGGAGTTGAGGGAGAAGATCAGCCACAGGCTGGATTAAGATGGAGTTGAGGTGGATGATCAGCCACAGGCTGGATGAAGGTCGAGTTGAGGGAGAAGATCAGCCACAGGCTGGATTAAGGTGGAGTTGAGGGAGAAGATCAGCCACAGGCTGGATTAAGATGGAGTTGAGGTGGATGATCAGCCACAGGCTGCATTAAGGTGGAGTTGAGGTGGATGATCAGACACAGGCTGGATTAAGGTGGAGTTGAGGTGGATGATCAGCCACAGGCTGGATTAAGATGGAGTTGAGGTGGATGATCAGACACAGGCTGGATTAAGGTGGAGTTGAGGGAGAAGATCAGCCACAGGCTGGATTAAGTTGGAGTTGAGGTGGATGATCAGCCACAGGCTGGATTAAGGTGGAGTTGAGGGAGAAGATCAGCCACAGGCTGGATTAAGGTGGAGTTGAGGTGGATGATCAGCCAAAGGCTGGATTAAGGTGGAGTTGAGGGAGAAGATCAGCCACAGGCTGGATTAAGGTGGAGTTGAGGTGGATGATCAGCCACAGGCTGGATTAAGGTGGAGTTGAGGTGGATGATCAGCCACAGGCAGGATTAAGGTGGAGTTGAGGTGGATGATCAGCCACTGGCTGGATTAAGGTTGAGTTGAGGTAGATGATCAGCCACAGGCTGGATTAAGGTGGAGTTGAGGGAGAAGATCAGCCACAGGCTGGATTAAGGTGGAGTTGAGGGAGAAGATCAGCCACAGGCTGGATTAAGGTGGAGTTGAGGGAGAAGATCAGCCACAGGCTGGATTAAGGTGGAGTTGAGGTGGAAGATCAGCCACAGGCTGGATTAAGGTGGAGTTGAGGTGGATGATCAGCCACAGGCTGGATTAAGGTGGAGTTGAGGGAGAAGATCAGCCACAGGCTGGATTAAGGTGGAGTTGAGGTGGATGATCAGCCACAGGCTGGATTAAGGTGGAGTTGAGGGGGAAGATCAGCCACAGGCTGGATTAAGGTGGAGTTGAGGTGGATGATCAGCCACAGGCTGGATTAAGGTGGAGTTGAGGTGGATGATCAGCCACAGGCTGGATTAAGGTGGAGTTGAGGTGGATGATCAGCCACAGGCTGGATTAAGGTGGAGTTGAGGGAGAAGATCAGCCACAGGCTGGATTAAGGTGGAGTTGAGGTGGATGTTCAGCCACAGGCTGGATTAAGGAGGAGTTGAGGTGGATGATCAGCCACAGGCTGGATTAAGGTGGAGTTGAGGTGGATGATCAGCCACAGGCTGGATTAAGGTGGAGTTGAGGGAGAAGATCAGCCACAGGCTGGATTAAGGTGGAGTTGAGGTGGATGATCAGCCACAGGCTGGATTAAGGTGGAGTTGAGGTGGATGATCAGCCACAGGCTGGATTAAGGTGGAGTTGAGGTGGATGATCAGCCACAGGCTGGATTAAGGAGGAGTTGAGGGAGAAGATCAGCCACAGGCTGGATTAAGGTGGAGTTGAGGTGGATGTTCAGCCACAGGCTGGATTAAGGAGGAGTTGAGGTGGATGATCAGCCACAGGCTGGATTAAGGTGGAGTTGAGATGGATGATCAGCCACAGGCTGGATTAAGGTGGAGTTGAGGGAGAAGATCAGCCACAGGCTGGATTAAGGTGGAGTTGAGGGAGAAGATCAGCCACAGGCTGGATTAAGGTGGAGTTGAGGTGGATGATCAGCCACAGGCTGGATTAAGGTGGAGTTGAGGGAGAAGATCAGCCACAGGCTGGATTAAGGTGGAGTTGAGGTGGATGATCAGCCACAGGCTGGATTAATGTGGAGTTGAGGGAGAAGATCAGCCACAGGCTGGATTACGGTGGAGTTGAGGTGGATGATCAGCCACAGGCTGGATTAAGGTGGAGTTGAGGTGGATGATCAGCCACAGGCTGGATTAAGGTGGAGTTGAGGGAGAAGATCAGCCACAGGCTGGATTAAGGTGGAGTTGAGGTGGATGATCAGCCACAGGCTGGATTAAGGTGGAGTTGAGGTTGATGATCAGCCACAGGCTGGATTAAGGTGGAGTTGAGGGAGAAGATCAGCCACAGGCTGGATTAAGGTGGAGTTGAGTGAGAAGATCAGCCACAGGCTGGATTAAGGTGGAGTTGAGGTGGAAGATCAGCCACAGGCTGGATTAAGGTGGAGTTGAGGTGGATGATCAGCCACAGGCTGGATTAATGTGGAGTTGAGGGAGAAGATCAGCCACAGGCTGGATTACGGTGGAGTTGAGGTGGATGATCAGCCACAGGCTGGATTAAGGTGGAGTTGAGGTGGATGATCAGCCACAGGCTGGATTAAGGTGGAGTTGAGGGAGAAGATCAGCCACAGGCTGGATTAAGGTGGAGTTGAGGTGGATGATCAGCCACAGGCTGGATTAAGGTGGAGTTGAGGTGGATGATCAGCCACAGGCTGGATTAAGGTGGAGTTGAGGTGGATGATCAGCCACAGGCTGGATTAAGGTGGAGTTGAGGGAGAAGATCAGTCACAGGCTGGATTAAGGTGGAGTTGAGGTGGATGATCAGCCACAGGCTGGATTAAGGTGGAGTTGAGGTGGATGATCAGCCACAGGCTGGATTAAGTTGGAGTTGAGGTGGATGATCAGCCACAGGCTGGATTAAGGTGGAGTTGAGGGAGAAGATCAGCCACAGGCTGGATTAAGGTCGAGTTGAGGGAGAAGATCAGCCACAGGCTGGATTAAGATGGAGTTGAGGGAGCAGATCAGCCACAGGCTGGATTAAGGTGGAGTTGAGGTGGATGATCAGCCACAGGCTGGATTAATGTGGAGTTGAGGGAGAAGATCAGCCACAGGCTGGATTACGGTGGAGTTGAGGTGGATGATCAGCCACAGGCTGGATTAAGGTGGAGTTGAGGTGGATGATCAGCCACAGGCTGGATTAAGGTGGAGTTGAGGGAGAAGATCAGCCACAGGCTGGATTAAGGTGGAGTTGAGGTGGATGATCAGCCACAGGCTGGATTAAGGTGGAGTTGAGGTTGATGATCAGCCACAGGCTGGATTAAGGTGGAGTTGAGGGAGAAGATCAGCCACAGGCTGGATTAAGGTGGAGTTGAGTGAGAAGATCAGCCACAGGCTGGATTAAGGTGGAGTTGAGGTGGAAGATCAGCCACAGGCTGGATTAAGGTGGAGTTGAGGTGGATGATCAGCCACAGGCTGGATTAATGTGGAGTTGAGGGAGAAGATCAGCCACAGGCTGGATTACGGTGGAGTTGAGGTGGATGATCAGCCACAGGCTGGATTAAGGTGGAGTTGAGGTGGATGATCAGCCACAGGCTGGATTAAGGTGGAGTTGAGGGAGAAGATCAGCCACAGGCTGGATTAAGGTGGAGTTGAGGTGGATGATCAGCCACAGGCTGGATTAAGGTGGAGTTGAGGTGGATGATCAGCCACAGGCTGGATTAAGGTGGAGTTGAGGTGGATGATCAGCCACAGGCTGGATTAAGGTGGAGTTGAGGGAGAAGATCAGTCACAGGCTGGATTAAGGTGGAGTTGAGGTGGATGATCAGCCACAGGCTGGATTAAGGTGGAGTTGAGGTGGATGATCAGCCACAGGCTGGATTAAGTTGGAGTTGAGGTGGATGATCAGCCACAGGCTGGATTAAGGTGGAGTTGAGGGAGAAGATCAGCCACAGGCTGGATTAAGGTCGAGTTGAGGGAGAAGATCAGCCACAGGCTGGATTAAGATGGAGTTGAGGGAGCAGATCAGCCACAGGCTGGATTAAGGTGGAGTTGAGGTGGATGATCAGCCACAGGCTGGATTAAGGTGGAGTTGAGGTGGATGATCAGCCACAGGCTGGATTAAGGTGGAGTTGAGGGATAAGATCAGCCACAGGCTGGATTAAGGTTGAGTTGAGGTGGATGATCAGCCACAGGGTGGATTAAGGTGGAGTTGAGGGAGAAGATCAGCCACAGGCTGGATTAAGGTGGATTTGAGGGAGAAGATCAGCCACAGGCTGGATTAAAGTGGAGTTGAGGAGGATGATCAGCCACAGGCTGGATTAAGGTGGAGTTGAGGGAGAAGATCAGCCACAGGCTGGATTAAGGTTGAGTTGAGGGAGAAGATCAGCCACAGGCTGGATTAAGGTGGAGTTGAGATAGAAAATCAGCCACAGGCTGGATTAAAGTGGAGTTGAGGTGGATGATCAGCCACAGGCTGGATTAAGGTGGAGTTGAGGTGGATGATCAGCCACAGGCTGGATTAAGGTGGAGTTGAGGGAGAAGATCAGCCACAGGCTGGATTAAAGTGGAGTTGAGGAAGAAGATCAGCCACAGGCTGGATTAAGGTGGAGTTGAGGGAGATGATCAGCCAAAGGCTGCATTAAGGTGGAGTTGAGGGAGAAGATCAGCCACAGGCTGGATTAAGGTGGAGTTGTGGGAGAAGATCAGCCACAGGCTGGATTAAGGTGGAGTTGAGGGAGAAGATCAGCCACAGGCTGGATTAAGGTGGAGTTGAGGGAGAAGATCAGCCACAGGCTGGATTAAGTTGGAGTTGAGGGAGAAGATCAGCCACAGGCTGGATTAAGATGGAGTTGAGGGAGAAGATCAACCACAGGCTGGATTAAGATGTAGTTGAGGTGGATGATCAGCCACAGGCTGGATTAAGGTGGAGTTGAGGTGGATGATCAGCCACAGGATGGATTAAGTTGGAGTTGAGGTGGATGATCAGCCACAGGCTGGATTAAGATGGAGTTGAGGGAGAAGATCAGCCACAGGCTGGATTAAGGTGGAGTTGAGGTGGATGATCAGCCACAGGCTGGATTAAGGTGGAGTTGAGGTGGATGATCAGCCACAGGCTGGATTAAGTTGGAGTTGAGGTGGATGATCAGCCACAGGCTGGATTAAGGTGGAGTTGAGGGAGAAGATCAGCCACAGGCTGGATTAAGGTGGAGCTGAGATAGAAGATCAGCCACAGGCTGGATTAAGGTGGAGTTGAGGTGGATGATCAGCCAAAGGCTGGATTAAGGTGGAGTTGAGGGAGAAGATCAGCCACAGGCTGGATTAAGGTGGAGTTGAGGTGGATGATCAGCCACTTGCTGGATTAAGGTGGAGTTGAGGTGGATGATCAGCCACAGGCTGGATTAAGGTGGAGTTGAGGTGGAAGATCAGCCACAGGCTGGATTAAGGTGGAGTTGAGGGAGAAGATCAGCCACAGGCTGGATTAAGGTGGAGTTGAGGTGGATGATCAGCCACAGGCTGAATTAAGGTGGAGTTGAGGTGGATGATCAGCCACAGGCTGGATTAAGGTGGAGTTGAGGGAGAAGATCAGCCACAGGCTGGATTAAGGTGGAGTTGAGGGAGAAGATCAGCCACAGGCTGGATTAAGGTGGAGTTGAGGTGGATGATCACCCACAGGCTGGATTAAGGTGGAGTTGAGGTGGATGATCAGGCACAGGCTGGATTAAGGTGGAGTTGAGGGAGAAGATCAGCCACAGGCTGGATTAAGGTGGAGTTGAGGTGGATGATCAGCCACAGGCTGGATTAAGGTGGAGTTGAGGTGGTTGATCAGCCACAGGCTGGATTAAGGTGGAGTTGAGGGAGAAGATCAGCCACAGGCTGGATTAAGGTGGAGTTGAGGTGGATGTTCAGCCACAGGCTGGATTAAGGAGGAGTTGAGGTGGATGATCAGCCTCAGGCTGGATTAAGGTGGAGTTGAGGGAGAAGATCAGCCACAGGCTGGATTAAGGTGGAGTTGAGGTGGATGATCAGCCACAGGCTGGATTAAGGTGGAGTTGAGGGAGAAGATCAGCCACAGGCTGGATTAAGGTGGAGTTGAGGGAGAAGATCAGCCACAGGCTGGATTAAGGTGGAGTTGAGGCAGAAGATCAGCCACAGGCTGGATTAAGGTGGAGTTGAGGTGGATGATCAGCCACAGGCTGGATTAAGGTGGAGATGAGGTGGATGATCAGACACAGGCTGGATTAAGGTGGAGTTGAGGTGGATGATCAGCCACAGGCTGGATTAAAGTGGAGTTGAGGTGGATGATCAGCCACAGGCTGGATTAAGGTGGAGTTGAGGTGGAAGATCAGCCACAGGCTGGATTAAGTTGGAGTTGAGGTGGATGATCAGCCACAGGCTGGATTAAGGTGGAGTTGAGGTGGATGATCAGCCACAGGCTGGATTAAGGTGGAGTTGAGGGAGAAGATCAGCCACAGGCTGGATTAAGGTGGAGTTGAGGTGGATGATCAGCCACAGGCTTGATTAAGGTGGCGTTGAGGTGGATGATCAGCCACAGGCTGGATTAAGGTGGAGTTGAGGTGGATGATCAGCCACAGGCTGGATTAAGGTGGAGTTGAGGTGGATGATCAGCCACAGGGTGGATTAAGGTGGAGTTGAGGGAGAAGATCAGCCACAGGCTGGCTTAAGGTGGAGTTGAGGGAGAAGATCAGCCAAAGGCTGGATTAAAGTGGAGTTGAGGTGGATGATCAGCCACAGGCTGGATTAAGGTGGAGTTGAGGGAGAAGATCAGCCACAGGCTGGATTAAGGTGGAGTTGAGGTGGATGATCAGCCACAGGCTGGATTAAGGTGGAGTTGAGGGTGAAGATCAGCCACAGGCTGGATTAAGGTGGAGTTGAGGGAGAAGATCAGCCACAGGCTGGATTAAGGTGGAGTTGAGGTAGAAAATCAGCCACAGGCTGGATTAAAGTGGAGTGGAGGTGGATGATCAGCCAAAGGTAGGATTAAGGTGGAGTTGAGGGAGAAGATCAGCCACAGGCTGGATTAAGGTGGAGTTGAGGTGGATGATCAGCCACAGGCTGGATTAAGGTGGAGTTGAGGAAGAAGATCAGCCACAGGCTGGATTAAGGTGGAGTTGAGGTGGATGATCAGCCACAGGCTGGATTAAGGTGGAGTTGAGGGAGAAGATCAGCCACAGGCTGGATTAAGGTGGAGTTGAGGGAGAAGATCAGCCACAGGCTGGATTAAGGTGGATTTGAGGGAGAAGATCAACCACAGGCTGATTAAGATGGAGTTGATGTGGATGATCAGCCACAGGCTGCATTAAGGTGGAGTTGAGGTGGATGATCAGACACAGGCTGGATTATTGTGGAGTTGAGGTGGAAGATCAGCCACAGGCTGGATTAAGGTGGAGTTGAGGTGGAAGATCAGCCACAGGCTGGATTAAGGTGGAGTTGAGGTGGATGATCAGCCACAGGCTGGATTAAGGTGGAGTTGAGGTGGATGATCAGGCACAGGCTGGATTAAGGTGGAGTTGAGGGAGAAGATCAGCCACAGGCTGGATTAAAGTGGAGTTGAGGTGGATGATCAGCCACAGGCTGGATTAAGGTGGAGTTGAGGTGGATGATCAGCCACAGGCTGGATTAAGTTGGAGTTGAGGTGGATGATCAGCCACAGGCTGGATTAAGGTGGAGTTGAGGTGGATGATCAGCCACAGGCTGGATTAAGGTGGAGTTGAGGTGGATGATCAGGCACAGGCTGGATTAAGGTGGAGTTGAGGGAGAAGATCAGCCACAGGCTGGATTAAAGTGGAGTTGAGGTGGATGATCAGCCACAGGCTGGATTAAGGTGGAGTTGAGGTGGAAGATCAGCCACAGGCTGGATTAAGTTGGAGTTGAGGTGGATGATCAGCCACAGGCTGGATTAAGGTGGAGTTGAGGTGGATGATCAGCCACAGGCTGGATTAATTTGGAGTTGAGGTGGATGATCAGCCACAGGCTGGATTAAGGTGGAGTTGAGGTGGATGATCAGCCACAGGCTGGATTAAGGTGGAGTTGAGGGAGAAGATCAGCCACAGGCTGGATTAAGGTGGAGTTGAGGGAGAAGATCAGCCACAGGCTGGATTAAAGTGGAGTTGAGGTGGATGATCAGCCACAGGCTGGATTAAGGTGGAGTTGAGGGAGAAGATCAGCCACAGGCTGGATTAAGGTGGAGTTGAGGGAGAAGATCAGCCACAGGCTGGATTAAGGTGGAGTTGAGATAGAAAATCAGCCACAGGCTGGATTAAAGTGGAGTGGAGGTGGATGATCAGCCAAAGGCTGGATTAAGGTGGAGTTGAGGGAGAAGATCAGCCACAGGCTGGATTAAGGTGGAGTTGAGGTGGA
Organism: Isurus oxyrinchus; assembly: GCA_026770705.1. Classification (NCBI taxonomy): domain Eukaryota; kingdom Metazoa; phylum Chordata; class Chondrichthyes; order Lamniformes; family Lamnidae; genus Isurus; species Isurus oxyrinchus. The sequence continues at coordinate 33,430 of JANJGN010000817.1, forward strand.
TGATCAGCCACAGGCTGAATTAAGGTGGAGTTGAGGAAGAAGATCAGCCACAGGCTGGATTAAGGTGGAGTTGAGGTGGATGATCAGCCACAGGCTGGATTAAGGTGGAGTTGAGGGAGAAGATCAACCACAGGCTGTATTAAGGTGGAGTTGAGGTGGATGATCAGCCACAGGCTGGATTAAGGTGGAGTTGAGGTGGAAGATCAGCCACAGGCTGGATTAAGGTGGAGTTGAGGTGGATGATCAGCCACAGGCTGGATTAAGGTGGAGTTGAGGTGGAAGATCAGCCACAGGCTGGATTAAGGTGGAGTTGAGGTGGATGATCAGGCACAGGGGGGATTAAGGTGGAGTTGAGGGAGAAGATCAGCCACAGGCTGGATTAAGGTGGAGTTGAGGTGGATGATCAGCCACAGGCTGGATTAAGGTGGAGTTGAGGTGGATGATCAGACACAGGCTGGATTAAGGTGGAGTTGAGGTGGATGATCAGCCACAGGCTGGATTAAGGTGGAGTTGAGGGAGAAGATCAGCCACAGGCTGGATTAAGGTGGAGTTGATGGAGAAGATCAGCCACAGGCTGGATTAAGGTGGAGTTGTGGGAGAAGATCAGCCACAGGCTGGATTAAGGTGGAGTTGAGGGAGAAGATCAGCCACAGGCTGGATTAAGGTGGAGTTGAGGGAGAAGATCAGCCACAGGCTGGATTAAGGTGGAGTTGAGGTGGATGATCAGCCACAGGCTGGATTAAGGTGGAGTTGAGGGAGAAGATCAGCCACAGGCTGGATTAAGGTGGAGTTGAGGGAGAAGATCAGCCACAGGCTGGATTAAGATGGAGTTGAGGGAGAAGATCAACCACAGGCTGGATTAAGGTGGAGTTGAGGGAGAAGATCAGCCACAGGCTGGATTAAGGTGGAGTTGAGGTGGATGATCAGCCACAGGCTGGATTAAGGTGGAGTTGAGGGAGAAGATCAGCCACAGGCTGGATTAAGGTGGAGTTGAGGTGGATGATCATCCAGAGGCTGGATTAAGGTGGAGTTGAGGGAGAAGATCAGCCACAGGCTGGATTAAGGTGGAGTTGAGGGAGAAGATCAGCCACAGGCTGGATTAAGGTGGAGTTGAGGGAGAAGATCAGCCACAGGCTGGATTAAGGTGGAGTTGAGGTGGATGATCAGCCACAGGCTGGATTAAGGTGGAGTTGAGGTGGATGATCAGCGACAGGCTGGATTAAGGTGGAGTTGAGGTGGATGATCAGCCACAGGCTGGATTAAGGTGGAGTTGAAGTGGATGATCCGCCACAGGCTGGATTAAGGTGGCGTTGAGGGAGAAGATCAGCCACAGGCTGGATTAAGGTGGTGTTGAGGTGGATGATCAGCCACAGGCTGGATTAAGTTGGAGTTGAGGTGGATGATCAGCCACAGGCTGGATTAAGGTGGAGTTGAGGGAGAAGATCAGCCACAGGCTGGATTAAGGTGGAGTTGAGGTGGATGTTCAGCCACAGGCTGGATTAAGGACGAGTTGAGGTGGATGATCAGCCACAGGCTGGATTAAGGTGGAGTTGAGGGAGAAGATCAGGCACAGGCTGGATTAAGGTGGAGTTGAGGTGGATGATCAGCCACAGGCTGGATTAAGGTGGAGTTGAGGGAGAAGATCAGCCACAGGCTGGATTAAGGTGGAGTTGAGGTGGATGATCAGCCACAGGCTGGATTAAGGTGGAGTTGAGGTGGATGATCAGCCACAGGCTGGATTAAGGTGGAGTTGAGGGAGAAGATCAGCCACAGGCTGGATTAAGGTGGAGTTGAGGGAGAAGATCAGCCACAGGCTGGATTAAGGTGGAGTTGAGGTGGATGATCAGCCACAGGCTGGATTAAGGTGGAGTTCAGGTGGATGATCAGCCACAGGCTGGATTAAGGTGGAGTTGAGGTGGATGATCAGCCACAGGCTGGATTAAAGTGGAGTTGAGGTGGATGATCAGCCACAGGCTGGATTAAGGTGGAGTTGAGGGAGAAGATCAGCCACAGGCTGGATTAAGGTGGAGTTGAGGGAGAAGATCAGCCACAGGCTGGATTAAGGTGGAGTTGAGGGAGAAGATCAGCCACAGGCTGCATTAAGATGGAGTTGAGTTGGATGATCAGCCACAGGCTGCATTAAGGTGGAGATGAGTTGGATGATCAGACACTGGCTGGATTAAGGTGGAGTTGAGGGAGAAGATCAGCCACAGGCTGGATTAAGGTGGAGTTGAGGTAGATGATCAGCCACAGGCTGGATTAAGGTGGAGTTGAGCTGGATGATCAGCCACATGCTGGATTAAGGTGGAGTTGAGGGAGAAGATCAGCCACAGGCTGGATTAAGGTGGAGTTGAGGTGGATGATCAGCCACAGGCTGGATTAAGGTGGAGTTGAGGTGGATGATCAGCCACAGGCTGGATTAAGGTGGAGTTGAGGGAGAAGATCAGCCACAGGCTGGATTAAGGTGGAGTTGAGGGAGAAGATCAGCCACAGGCTGGATTAAGGTGGAGTTGAGGGAGAAGATCAGCCACAGGCTAGATTAAGGTGGAGTTGAGGTGGATGATCAGCCAAATGCTGGATTAAGGTGGAGTTGAGGGAGAAGATCAGCCACAGGCTTTATTAAGGTGGAGTTGAGGGGGATGATCAGCCACAGGCTGGATTAAGGTGGAGTTGAGGTGGATGATCAGGCACAGGGGGGATTAAGGTGGAGTTGAGGGAGAAGATCAGCCACAGGCTGGATTAAGGAGGAGTTGAGGTGGATGATCAGCCACAGGCTGGATTAAGGTGGAGTTGAGGTGGATGATCAGACACAGGCTGGATTAAGGTGGAGTTGAGGTGGATGATCAGCCACAGGCTGGATTAAGGTGGAGTTGAGGGAGAAGATCAGCCACAGGCTGGATTAAGGTGGAGTTGATGGAGAAGATCAGCCACAGGCTGGATTAAGGTGGAGTTGTGGGAGAAGATCAGCCACAGGCTGGATTAAGGTGGAGTTGAGGGAGAAGATCAGCCACAGGCTGGATTAAGGTGGAGTTGAGGGAGAAGATCAGCCACAGGCTGGATTAAGGTGGAGTTGAGGTGGATGATCAGCCACAGGCTGGATTAAGGTGGAGTTGAGGGAGAAGATCAGCCACAGGCTGGATTAAGGTGGAGTTGAGGGAGAAGATCAGCCACAGGCTGGATTAAGATGGAGTTGAGGGAGAAGATCAGCCACAGGCTGGATTAAGGTGGAGTTGAGGTGGATGATCAGCCACAGGCTGGATTAAGGTGGAGTTGAGGGAGAAGATCAGCCACAGGCTGGATTAAGGTGGAGTTGAGGTGGATGATCATCCAGAGGCTGGATTAAGGTGGAGTTGAGGGAGAAGATCAGCCACAGGCTGGATTAAGGTGGAGTTGAGGGAGAAGATCAGCCACAGGCTGGATTAAGGTGGAGTTGAGGGAGAAGATCAGCCACAGGCTGGATTAAGGTGGAGTTGAGGGAGAAGATCAGCCACAGGCTGGATTAAGGTGGAGTTGAGGTGGATGATCATCCAGAGGCTGGATTAAGGTGGAGTTGAGGGAGAAGATCAGCCACAGGCTGGATTAAGGTGGAGTTGAGGGAGAAGATCAGCCACAGGCTGGATTAAGGTGGAGTTGAGGGAGAAGATCAGCCACAGGCTGGATTAAGGTGGAGTTGAGGTGGATGATCAGCCACAGGCTGGATTAAGGTGGAGTTGAGGTGGATGATCAGCGACAGGCTGGATTAAGGTGGAGTTGAGGTGGATGATCAGCCACAGGCTGGATTAAGGTGGAGTTGAAGTGGATGATCCGCCACAGGCTGGATTAAGGTGGCGTTGAGGGAGAAGATCAGCCACAGGCTGGATTAAGGTGGTGTTGAGGTGGATGATCAGCCACAGGCTGGATTAAGTTGGAGTTGAGGTGGATGATCAGCCACAGGCTGGATTAAGGTGGAGTTGAGGGAGAAGATCAGCCACAGGCTGGATTAAGGTGGAGTTGAGGTGGATGTTCAGCCACAGGCTGGATTAAGGACGAGTTGAGGTGGATGATCAGCCATAGGCTGGATTAAGGTGGAGTTGAGGGAGAAGATCAGGCACAGGCTGGATTAAGGTGGAGTTGACGTGGATGATCAGCCACAGGCTGGATTAAGGTGGAGTTGAGGGAGAAGATCAGCCACAGGCTGGATTAAGGTGGAGTTGAGGTGGATGATCAGCCACAGGCTGGATTAAGGTGGAGTTGAGGTGGATGATCAGCCACAGGCTGGATTAAGGTGGAGTTGAGGGAGAAGATCAGCCACAGGCTGGATTAAGGTGGAGTTGAGGGAGAAGATCAGCCACAGGCTGGATTAAGGTGGAGTTGAGGTGGATGATCAGCCACAGGCTGGATTAAGGTGGAGTTCAGGTGGATGATCAGCCACAGGCTGGATTAAGGTGGAGTTGAGGTGGATGATCAGCCACAGGCTGGATTAAAGTGGAGTTGAGGTGGATGATCAGCCACAGGCTGGATTAAGGTGGAGTTGAGGGAGAAGATCAGCCACAGGCTGGATTAAGGTGGAGTTGAGGGAGAAGATCAGCCACAGGCTGGATTAAGGTGGAGTTGAGGGAGAAGATCAGCCACAGGCTGGATTAAGATGGAGTTGAGTTGGATGATCAGCCACAGGCTGCATTAAGGTGGAGATGAGTTGGATGATCAGACACTGGCTGGATTAAGGTGGAGTTGAGGGAGAAGATCAGCCACAGGCTGGATTAAGGTGGAGTTGAGGTAGATGATCAGCCACAGGCTGGATTAAGGTGGAGTTGAGCTGGATGATCAGCCACATGCTGGATTAAGGTGGAGTTGAGGGAGAAGATCAGCCACAGGCTGGATTAAGGTAGAATTGAGGTGGATGATCAGCCACAGGCTGGATTAAGGTGGAGTTGAGGTGGATGATCAGCCACAGGCTGGATTAAGGTGGAGTTGAGGTGGATGATCAGCCACAGGCTGGATTAAGGTGGAGTTGAGGGAGAAGATCAGCCACAGGCTGGATTAAGGTGGAGTTGAGGGAGAAGATCAGCCACAGGCTGGATTAAGGTGGAGTTGAGGGAGAAGATCAGCCACAGGCTAGATTAAGGTGGAGTTGAGGTGGATGATCAGCCAAATGCTGGATTAAGGTGGAGTTGAGGGAGAAGATCAGCCACAGGCTTTATTAAGGTGGAGTTGAGGGGGATGATCAGCCACAGGCTGGATTAAGGTGGAGTTGAGGAAGAAGATCAGCCACAGGCTGGATTAAGGTGGAGTTGAGGTGGATGATCAGCCACAGGCTGGATTAAGGTGGAGTTGAGGGAGAAGATCAGCCACAGGCTGGATTAAGGAGGAGTTGAGGTGGATGATCAGCCACAGGCTGGATTAAGGTGGAGTTGAGGAAGAAGATCAGCCACAGGCTGGATTAAGGTGTAGTTGAGGTGGATGATCAGCCACAGGCTGGATTAAGGTGGAGTTGAGGGAGAAGATCAGCCACAGGCTGGATTAAGGTGGAGTTTTGGTGGATGATCAGCCACAGGCTGCATTGAGGTGGAGTTGAGGTGGATGATCAGCCACAGGCTGGATTAAGGTGGAGTTGAGGTGGATGATCAGCCACAGGCTGGATTAAGGTGGAGTTGAGGTGGATGATCAGCCACAGGCTGGATTAAGGTGGAGTTGAGGTGGATGATCAGCCACAGGCTGGATTAAGGTGGAGTTGAGGGAGAAGAACAGCCACAGGCTGGATTAAGATGGAGTTGAGGGAGAAGATCAGCCACAGGCTGGATTAAGTTGGAGTTGAGGTGGATGATCAGCCACAGGCTGGATTAAGGTGGAGTTGATGTGGATGATAAGCCACAGGCTGGATTAAGGTGGAGTTGAGGTGGATGATCAGCCACAGGCTGGATTAAGGTGGAGTTGAGGTGGATGATCAGCCACAGGCTGGATTAAGGTGGAGTTCAGGGAGAAGATCAGCCCACAGGCTGGATTAAGGTGGAGTTGAGGTGGATGATCAGCCACAAGCTGGATTAAGGTGGAGTTGAGGTGGATGATCAGCCACAGGCTGGATTAAGGTGGAGTTGAGGGAGAAGATCAGCCACAGGCTGGATTAATGTGGAGTTAAGGGAGAAGATCAGCCACAGGCTGGATTAAGGTGGAGTTGAGGTGGATGATCAGCCACAGGCTGGATTAAGGTGGAGGTGAGGGAGAAGATCAGCCACAGGCAGGATTAAGGAGGAGTTGAGGGAGAAGATCAGCCACAGGCTGGATTAAGGTGGAGTTGAGGGAGAAGATCAGCCACAGGCTGGATTAAGGTGGAGTTGAGGTGGATGATCAGCCACAGGCTGGATTAAGGTGGAGTTGAGGGAGAAGATCAGCCACAGGCTGGATTAAGGTGGAGTTGAGGTGGAAGATCAGCCACAGGCTGGATTAAGGTGGAGTTGAGGGAGAAGATCAGCCACAGGCTGGATTAAGGTGGAGTTGAGGTGGATGATCAGCCACAGGCTGGATTAAGGTGGAGTTGAGGGAGATGATCAGCCACAGGCTGGATTAAGGTGGAGTTGAGGTGGATGATCAGCCACAGGCTGGATTAAGGTGGAATTGAGGTGGAAGATCAGCCACAGGCTGGATTAAGGTGGAGTTGAGTTGGATGATCAGCCACAGGCTGGATTAAGGTGGAGTTGAGGTGGATGATCAGCCACAGGCTGGATTAAGGTGGAGTTGAGGGAGAAGATCAGCCACAGGCTGGATTAAGGTGGAGTTGAGGTGGATGATCATTCACAGGATGGATTAAGTTGGAGTTGAGGGAGAAGATCAGCCACAGGCTGGATTAAGGTGGAGTTGAGGGAGAAGATCAGCCACAGGCTGGATTAAGGTGGAGTTGAGGTGGATGATCAGCCACAGGCTGGATTAATGTGGAGTTGAGGTGGATGATCAGTCACAGGCTGGATTAAGGTGGAGTTGAGGTGGATGATCAGCCACAGGCTGGATTAAGGTGGAGGTGAGGGAGAAGATCAGCCACAGGCTGGATTAAGGTGGAGTTGAGGGAGAAGATCAGCCACAGGCTGGATTAAGGTGGAGTTGAGGGAGAAGATCAGCCACAGGCTGGATTAAGGAGGAATTGAGGGAGAAGATCAGCCACAGGCTGGATAAAGGTGGAGTTGAGGGAGAAGATCAGCCACAGGCTGGATTAAGGTGGAGTTGAGGTGGATGATCAGTCACAGGCTGGTTTAAGGTGGAGTTGAGGTGGATGATCAGCCACAGGCTGGATTAATGTGGAGTTGAGGTGGATGATCAGCCACAGGCTGGATTAAGGTGGAGTTGAGGTGGATGATCAGCCACAGGCTGGATTAAGGTGGAGTTGAGGTGGAAGATCAGCCACAGGCTGGATTAAGGTGGAGTTGAGGTGGATGATCAGCCACAGGCTGGATTAAGGTGGAGTTGAGGAGGATGAGCAGCCACGGGCTCGAGTAATGGCGCAGCATGTACCAGGGGCAGAATGGGAATGAGCCATTCAAGACTGAGAGATCAAAGGGAGTTTGGACACTGAAGGTTTGGAGTGATTCGGAGAGAGGGTGGGAAAGTGGAGTGGAGATAGGAGATAAGCAATAGGCTCGATTAAGGATCGACAAGGCTGAATGGGGAAATGGACACAGTATGCTACGCAAGTTAGAGATAAAAATAATTCAGCGTACTGGCCTTCAGCAAAATATAATGAACACCAGAACCTGTGTATTTTATAGAGAATAGCAGTCCCTGTGCATATTATAGAGAATAGCAGTCCCTGTGTGTATTATAGAGAATAGCAGTCCCTGTGTATATTATAGAGAATAGCAGTCCCTGTGTATATTATAGAGAATAGCAGTCCCTGTGTATATTATAGAGAATAGCAGTCCCTGTGTATATTATAGAGAATAGCAGTCCCTGTGTATATTATAGAGAATAGCAGTCCCTGTGTGTATTATAGAGAATAGCAGTCCCTGTGTATATTATAGAGAATAGCAGTCCCTGTGTATATTATAGAGAATAGCAGTCCCTGTGTATATTATAGAGAATAGCAGTCCCTGTGTATATTATAGAGTATAGCAGTCCCTGTGTATATTATAGAGAATAGCAGTCCCTGTGTATATTATAGAGAATAGCATTCCCTGTGTATATTATAGAGAATAGCAGTCCCTGTGTATATTATAGAGAATAGCAGTCCCTGTGTATATTATAGAGTATAGCAGTCCCTGTGTATATTATAGAGAATAGCAGCCCCTGTGTATATTATAGAGAATAGCAGTCCCTGTGTATATTATAGAGAATAGCAGCCCCTGTGTATATTATAGAGAATAGCAGTCCCTGTGTATATTATAGAGAATAGCAGTCCCTGTGTATATTATACAGAATAGCAGTCCCTGTGTATATTATAGAGAATAGCAGTCCCTGTGTATATTATAGAGAATAGCAGTCCCTGTGTATATTATAGAGAATAGCAGTCCCTGTGTATATTATACAGAATAGCAGTCCCTGTGTATATTATAGAGAATAGCAGTCCCTGTGTATATTATAGAGAATAGCAGTCCCTGTGTATATTATAGAGAATAGCAGTCCCTGTGTATATTATATAGAATAGCAGTCCCTGTGTATATTATAGAGAATAGCAGTCCCTGTGTATATTATAGAGAATAGCAGTCCCTGTGTATATTATATAGAATAGCAGTCCCTGTGTATATTATAGAGAATAGCAGTCCCTGTGTATATTATAGAGAATAGCAGTCCCGGTGTGTATTATAGAGAATAGCAGTCCCTGTGTATATTATAGAGAATAGCAGTCACTGTGTATATTATATAGAATAGCAGTCCCTGTGTATATTACAGAGAATAGCAGTCCCTGTGTATATTATAGAGAATAGCAGTCCCTGTGTATATTATAGAGAATAGCAGTCCCTGTGTATCTTATAGAGAATAGCAGTCCCTGTGTATATTATAGAGAATAGCAGTCCCAGTGTATATTATAGAGAATAGCAGTCCCTGTGTATAATATAGAGAATAGCAGTCCCTGTGTATATTATAGAGAATAGCAGTCCCTGTGTGTATTATAGAGAATAGCAGTCCCTGTGTATATTATTGAGAGTATCAGTCCCTGTGTATATTATAGAGAATAGCAGTCCCTGTGTATATTATAGAGAATAGCATTCCCTGTGTATATTATTGAGAGTATCATTCCCTGTGTATATTATAGAGAATAGCAGTCCCTGTGTATATTATTGAGAGTATCAGTCCCTGTGTATATTATAGAGAATAGCAGTCCCTGTGTATATTATTGAGAGTATCAGTCCCTGTGTATATTATAGAGAATAGCAGTCCCTGTGTATATTATAGAGAATAGCATTCCCTGCGTATATTATTGAGAGTATCAGTCCCTGTGTATATTATAGAGAATAGCAGTCCCTGTGTATATTATTGAGAGTATCAGTCCCTGTGTATATTATAGAGAATAGCAGTCCCTGTGTATATTATAGAGAATAGCAGTCCCTGTGTATGTTATAGAGAATAGCAGTCCCTGTGTATATTATAGAGAATAGCAGGCCCTGTGTATATTATAGAGAATAGCAGTCCCTGTGTATATTATAGAGAATAGCAGTCCCTGTGTATATTATAGAGAATAGCAGTCACTGTGTATATTATACAGAATAGCTGTCCCTGTGTATATTATAGAGAATAGCAGTCCCTGTGTATATTATAGAGAATAGCAGTCCCTGTGTATATTATAGAGAATAGCAGTCCCTGTGTATATTATAGAGAATAGCAGTCCCTGTGTATATTATAGAGAATAGCAGTCCCTGTGTATATTATTGAGAGTATCAGTCCCTGTGTGTATTATAGAGAATAGCAGTCCCTGTGTATGTTATAGAGAATAGCAGTCCCTGTGTATATTATAGAGAATAGCAGTCCCTGTGTATATTATAGAGAATAGCAGCCCCTGTGTATATTATAGTGAATTGCAGTCCCTGTGTATATTATAGAGAATAGCAGTCCCTGTGTATATTATAGAGAATAGCAGTCCCTGTGTATATTATAGAGAATAGCAGTCCCTGTGTATATTATAGAGAATAGCAGTCCCTATGTATATTATAGGGAATAGCAATCCCTGTGTATATTATAGAGAATAGCAGTCCCTGTGTATATTATAGAGAATAGCAGTCCCTGTGTATATTATAGAGAATAGCAGTCCCTGTGTATATTATAGAGAATAGCAGTCCCTGTGTATATTATAGAGAATAGCAGTCCCTGTGTGTATTATAGAGAATAGCAGTCCCTGTGTATATTATAGAGAATAGCAGTCCCTGAGTATATTATAGAGAATAGCAGTCCCTGTGTATATTATAGAGAATAGCAGTCCCTGTGTATATTATATAGAATAGCAGTCCCTGTGTATATTATAGAGAATAGCAGTCCCTGTGTATATTATAGAGAATAGCAGTCCCTGTGTATATTATAGAGAATAGCAGTCCCTGTGTATATTATACAGAATAGCAGTCCCTGTGTATATTATAGAGAATAGCACTCCCTGTGTATATTATAGAGAATAGCAGTCCCTGTGTATATTGTAGAGAATAGCAGTCCCTGTGTATATTATAGAGAATAGCAGTCCCTGTGTATATATATTATAGAGAATAGCAGTCCCTGTGTATACTATAGAGTATAGCAGCCCCTGTGTATATTATAGAGAATAGCAGTCCCTGTGTATATTATAGAGAATAGCAGTCCCTGTGTATATTATAGAGAATAGCAGTCCCTGTGTATATTATAGAGAATAGCAGTCCCTGTGTATATTATAGAGAATAGCAGTCCCTGTGTATATTATACAGAATAGCAGTCCCTGTGTATATTATACAGAATAGCAGTCCCTGTGTATATTATAGAGAATAGCAGTCCCTGTGTATATTATAGAGAATTGCAGTCCCTGTGTATATTATACAGAATAGCAGTCCCTGTGTATATTATAGAGAATAGCAGTCCCTGTGTATATTATAGAGAATAGCAGTCCCTGTGTATATTATAGAGAATAGCAGTCCCTGTGTATATTATAGAGAATAGCAGTCCCTATGTATATTATAGAGAATAGCCGTCCCTGTGTATATTATAGAGAATAGCAGTCCCTGTGTATATTATTGAGAGTATCAGTCCCTGTGTGTATTATAGAGAATAGCAGCCCCTGTGTATATTATAGAGAATAGCAGCCCCTGTGTATACTATAGAGAATAGCAGCCCCTGTGTATATTATAGAGAATAGCATTCCCTGTGTATATTATTGAGAGTATCAGTCCCTGTGTATATTATAGAGAATAGCAGTCCCTGTGTATATTATTGAGAGTATCAGTCCCTGTGTATATTATAGAGAATTGCAGTCCCTGTGTATATTATAGAGAATAGCATTCCCTGTGTATATTATTGAGAGTATCATTCCCTGTGTATATTATAGAGAATAGCAGTCCCTGTGTATATTATTGAGAGTATCAGTCCCTGTGTATATTATAGAGAATAGCAGTCCCTGTGTATATTATTGAGAGTATCAGTCCCTGTGTATATTATAGAGAATAGCAGTCCCTGTGTATATTATAGAGAATAGCATTCCCTGCGTATATTATTGAAAGTATCAGTCCCTGTGTATATTATAGAGAATAGCAGTCCCTGTGTATATTATTGAGAGTATCAGTCCCTGTGTATATTATAGAGAATAGCAGTCCCTGTGTATATTATAGAGAATAGCAGTCCCTGTGTATGTTATAGAGAATAGCAGTCCCTGTGTATATTATAGAGAATAGCAGTCCCTGTGTATATTATAGAGAATAGCAGTCCCTGTGTATATTATAGAGAATAGCAGTCCCTGTGTATATTATAGAGAATAGCAGTCCCTGTGTATATTATACAGAATAGCCGTCCCTGTGTATATTATAGAGAATAGCAGTCCCTGTGTATATTATAGAGAATAGCAGTCCCTGTGTATATTATAGAGAATAGCAGTCCCTGTGTATATTATAGAGAATAGCAGTCCCTATGTATATTATAGAGAATAGCCGTCCCTGTGTATATTATAGAGAAAAGCAGTCCCTGTGTATATTATTGAGAGTATCAGTCCCTGTGTGTATTATAGAGAATAGCAGCCACTGTGTATATTATAGAGAATAGCAGCCCCTGTGTATACTATAGAGAATAGCAGCCCCTGTGTATATTATAGAGAATAGCATTCCCTGTGTATATTATTGAGAGTATCAGTCCCTGTGTATATTATAGAGAATAGCAGTCCCTTTGTATATTATTGAGAGTATCAGTCCCTGTGTATATTATAGAGAATAGCAGTCCCTGTGTATATTATAGAGAATAGCATTCCCTGTGTATATTATTGAGAGTATCATTCCCTGTGTATATTATAGAGAATAGCAGTCCCTGTGTATATTATTGAGAGTATCAGTCCCTGTGTATATTATAGAGAATAGCAGTCCCTGTGTATATTATTGAGAGTATCAGTCCCTGTGTATATTATAGAGAATAGCAGTCCCTGTGTGTATTATAGAGAATAGCAGTCCCTGTGTATATTATAGAGAATAGCAGTCCCTGTGTATATTATAGAGAATAGCAGTCCCTGTGTATATTATAGAGAATAGCAGTCCCTGTGTATATTATAGAGAATAGCAGTCCCTGTGTATATTATAGAGAATAGCAGTCCCTGTGTATATATATTATAGAGAATAGCAGTCCCTGTGTATACTATAGAGTATAGCAGCCCCTGTGTATATTATAGAGAATAGCAGTCCCTGTGTATATTATAGAGAATAGCAGTCCCTGTGCATATTATAGAGAATAGCAGTCCCTGTGTATATTATAGAGAATAGCAGTCCCTGTGTATATTATAGAGAATAGCAGTCCCTGTGTATATTATACAGAATAGCAGTCCCTGTGTATATTATACAGAATAGCAGTCAATGTGTATATTATAGAGAATAGCAGTCCCTGTGTATATTATAGAGAATTGCAGTCCCTGTGTATATTATACAGAATAGCAGTCCCTGTGTATATTATAGAGAATAGCAGTCCCTGTGTATATTATAGAGAATAGCAGTCCCTGTGTATATTATAGAGAATAGCAGTCCCTGTGTATATTATAGAGAATAGCAGTCCCTATGTATATTATAGAGAATAGCCGTCCCTGTGTATATTATAGAGAATAGCAGTCCCTGTGTATATTATAGAGAATAGCAGTCCCTGTGTATATTATTGAGAGTATCAGTCCCTGTGTGTATTATAGAGAATAGCAGCCCCTGTGTATATTATAGAGAATAGCAGCCCCTGTGTATACTATAGAGAATAGCAGCCCCAGTGTATATTATAGAGAATAGCATTCCCTGTGTATATTATTGAGAGTATCAGTCCCTGTGTATATTATAGAGAATAGCAGTCCCTGTGTATATTATTGAGAGTATCAGTCCCTGTGTATATTATAGAGAATTGCAGTCCCTGTGTATATTATAGAGAATAGCATTCCCTGTGTATATTATTGAGAGTATCATTCCCTGTGTATATTATAGAGAATAGCAGTCCCTGTGTATATTATTGAGAGTATCAGTCCCTGTGTATATTATAGAGAATAGCAGTCCCTGTGTATATTATTGAGAGTATCAGTCCCTGTGTATATTATAGAGAATAGCAGTCCCTGTGTATATTATAGAGAATAGCATTCCCTGCGTATATTATTGAAAGTATCAGTCCCTGTGTATATTATAGAGAATAGCAGTCCCTGTGTATATTATTGAGAGTATCAGTCCCTGTGTATATTATAGAGAATAGCAGTCCCTGTGTATATTATAGAGAATAGCAGTCCCTGTGTATGTTATAGAGAATAGCAGTCCCTGTGTATATTATAGAGAATAGCAGTCCCTGTGTATATTATAGAGAATAGCAGTCCCTGTGTATAATATAGAGAATAGCAGTCCCTGTGTATATTATAGAGAATAGCAGTCCCTGTGTATATTATACAGAATAGCCGTCCCTGTGTATATTATAGAGAATAGCAGTCCCTGTGTATATTATAGAGAATAGCAGTCCCTGTGTATATTATAGAGAATAGCAGTCCCTGTGTATATTATAGAGAATAGCAGTCCCTATGTATATTATAGAGAATAGCCGTCCCTGTGTATATTATAGAGAAAAGCAGTCCCTGTGTATATTATTGAGAGTATCAGTCCCTGTGTGTATTATAGAGAATAGCAGCCACTGTGTATATTATAGAGAATAGCAGCCCCTGTGTATACTATAGAGAATAGCAGCCCCTGTGTATATTATAGAGAATAGCATTCCCTGTGTATATTATTGAGAGTATCAGTCCCTGTGTATATTATAGAGAATAGCAGTCCCTTTGTATATTATTGAGAGTATCAGTCCCTGTGTATATTATAGAGAATAGCAGTCCCTGTGTATATTATAGAGAATAGCATTCCCTGTGTATATTATTGAGAGTATCATTCCCTGTGTATATTATAGAGAATAGCAGTCCCTGTGTATATTATTGAGAGTATCAGTCCCTGTGTATATTATAGAGAATAGCAGTCCCTGTGTATATTATTGAGAGTATCAGTCCCTGTGTATATTATAGAGAATAGCAGTCCCTGTGTGTATTATAGAGAATAGCAGTCCCTGTGTATATTATAGAGAATAGCAGTCCCTGTGTATATTATAGAGAATAGCAGTCCCTGTGTATATTATAGAGAATAGCAGTCCCTGTGTATATTATAGAGAATAGCAGTCCCTGTGTATATTATAGAGAATAGCAGTCCCTGTGTATATATATTATAGAGAATAGCAGTCCCTGTGTATACTATAGAGTATAGCAGCCCCTGTGTATATTATAGAGAATAGCAGTCCCTGTGTATATTATAGAGAATAGCAGTCCCTGTGCATATTATAGAGAATAGCAGTCCCTGTGTATATTATAGAGAATAGCAGTCCCTGTGTATATTATAGAGAATAGCAGTCCCTGTGTATATTATACAGAATAGCAGTCCCTGTGTATATTATACAGAATAGCAGTCAATGTGTATATTATAGAGAATAGCAGTCCCTGTGTATATTATAGAGAATTGCAGTCCCTGTGTATATTATACAGAATAGCAGTCCCTGTGTATATTATAGAGAATAGCAGTCCCTGTGTATATTATAGAGAATAGCAGTCCCTGTGTATATTATAGAGAATAGCAGTCCCTGTGTATATTATAGAGAATAGCAGTCCCTATGTATATTATAGAGAATAGCCGTCCCTGTGTATATTATAGAGAATAGCAGTCCCTGTGTATATTATAGAGAATAGCAGTCCCTGTGTATATTATTGAGAGTATCAGTCCCTGTGTGTATTATAGAGAATAGCAGCCCCTGTGTATATTATAGAGAATAGCAGCCCCTGTGTATACTATAGAGAATAGCAGCCCCTGTGTATATTATAGAGAATAGCATTCCCTGTGTATATTATTGAGAGTATCATTCCCTGTGTATATTATAGAGAATAGCAGTCCCTGTGTATATTATTGAGAGTATCAGTCCCTGTGTATATTATAGAGAATAGCAGTCCCTGTGTATATTATTGAGAGTATCAGTCCCTGTGTATATTATAGAGAATAGCAGTCCCTGTGTATATTATAGAGAATAGCATTCCCTGCGTATATTATTGAAAGTATCAGTCCCTGTGTATATTATAGAGAATAGCAGTCCCTGTGTATATTATTGAGAGTATCAGTCCCTGTGTATATTATAGAGAATAGCAGTCCCTGTGTATATTATAGAGAATAGCAGTCCCTGTGTATGTTATAGAGAATAGCAGTCCCTGTGTATATTATAGAGAATAGCAGTCCCTGTGTATATTATAGAGAATAGCAGTCCCTGTGTATATTATAGAGAATAGCAGTCCCTGTGTATATTATAGAGAATAGCAGTCCCTGTGTATATTATAGAGAATAGCAGTCCCTGTGTATATTATACAGAATAGCAGTCCCTGTGTATATTATAGAGAATAGCAGTCCCTGTGTATATTATAGAGAATAGCAGTCCCTGTGTATATTGTAGAGAATAGCAGTCCGTGTGTATATTATAGAGAATAGCGGTCCCTGTGTATATTATAGAGAATAGCGGCCCCTGTGTATATTGTAGAGAATAGCAGCCCCTGTGTATATTATAGAGAATAGCAGTCCCTGTGTATATTATAGAGAATAGCAGTCCCTGTGTATATTATAGAGAATAGCAGTCCCTGTGTGTATTATAGAGAATAGCAGTCCCTGTGTATATTATAGAGAATAGCAGTCCCTGTGTATATTATAGAGAATAGCAGTCCCTGTGTATATTATAGAGAATAGCAGTCCCTGTGTATATTATAGAGAATAGCAGTCCCTGTGTATATTATAGAGAATAGCAGTCCCTGTGTATATATATTATAGAGAATAGCAGTCCCTGTGTATACTATAGAGTATAGCAGCCCCTGTGTATATTATAGAAAATAGCAGTCCCTGTGTATATTATAGAGAATAGCAGTCCCTGTGTATATTATAGAGAATAGCAGTCCCTGTGTATATTATAGAGAATAGCAGTCCCTGTGTATATTATAGAGAATAGCAGTCCCTGTGTATATTATACAGAATAGCAGTCCCTGTGTATATTATACAGAATAGCAGTCCCTGTGTATATTATAGAGAATAGCAGTCCCTGTGTATATTATAGAGAATAGCAGCCCCTGTGTATATTATAGAGAATAGCATTCCCTGTGTATATTATTGAGAGTATCAGTCCCTGTGTATATTATAGAGAATAGCAGTCCCTGTGTATATTATTGAGAGTATCAGTCCCTGTGTATATTATAGAGAATTGCAGTCCCTGTGTATATTATAGAGAATAGCATTCCCTGTGTATATTATTGAGAGTATCATTCCCTGTGTATATTATAGAGAATAGCAGTCCCTGTGTATATTATTGAGAGTATCAGTCCCTGTGTATATTATAGAGAATAGCAGTCCCTGTGTATATTATTGAGAGTATCAGTCCCTGTGTATATTATAGAGAATAGCAGTCCCTGTGTATATTATAGAGAATAGCATTCCCTGCGTATATTATTGAAAGTATCAGTCCCTGTGTATATTATAGAGAATAGCAGTCCCTGTGTATATTATTGAGAGTATCAGTCCCTGTGTATATTATAGAGAATAGCAGTCCCTGTGTATATTATAGAGAATAGCAGTCCCTGTGTATGTTATAGAGAATAGCAGTCCCTGTGTATATTATAGAGAATAGCAGTCCCTGTGTATATTATAGAGAATAGCAGTCCCTGTGTATATTATAGAGAATAGCAGTCCCTGTGTATATTATAGAGAATAGCAGTCCCTGTGTATATTATACAGAATAGCCGTCCCTGTGTATATTATAGAGAATAGCAGTCCCTGTGTATATTATAGAGAATAGCAGTCCCTGTGTATATTATAGAGAATAGCAGTCCCTGTGTATATTATAGAGAATAGCAGTCCCTGTGTATATTATACAGAATAGCAGTCCCTGTGTATATTATACAGAATAGCAGTCCCTGTGTATATTATAGAGAATAGCAGTCCCTGTGTATATTATAGAGAATTGCAGTCCCTGTGTATATTATACAGAATAGCAGTCCCTGTGTATATTATAGAGAATAGCAGTCCCTGTGTATATTATAGAGAATAGCAGTCCCTGTGTATATTATAGAGAATAGCAGTCCCTGTGTATATTATAGAGAATAGCAGTCCCTATGTATATTATAGAGAATAGCCGTCCCTGTGTATATTATAGAGAATAGCAGTCCCTGTGTATATTATTGAGAGTATCAGTCCCTGTGTGTATTATAGAGAATAGCAGCCCCTGTGTATATTATAGAGAATAGCAGCCCCTGTGTATACTATAGAGAAAAGCAGCCCCTGTGTATATTATAGAGAATAGCATTCCCTGTGTATATTATTGAGAGTATCAGTCCCTGTGTATATTATAGAGAATAGCAGTCCCTGTGTATATTATTGAGAGTATCAGTCCCTGTGTATATTATAGAGAATTGCAGTCCCTGTGTATATTATAGAGAATAGCATTCCCTGTGTATATTATTGAGAGTATCATTCCCTGTGTATATTATAGAGAATAGCAGTCCCTGTGTATATTATTGAGAGTATCAGTCCCTGTGTATATTATAGAGAATAGCAGTCCCTGTGTATATTATTGAGAGTATCAGTCCCTGTGTATATTATAGAGAATAGCAGTCCCTGTGTATATTATAGAGAATAGCATTCCCTGCGTATATTATTGAAAGTATCAGTCCCTGTGTATATTATAGAGAATAGCAGTCCCTGTGTATATTATTGAGAGTATCAGTACCTGTGTATATTATAGAGAATAGCAGTCCCTGTGTATATTATAGAGAATAGCAGTCCCTGTGTATGTTATAGAGAATAGCAGTCCCTGTGTATATTATAGAGAATAGCAGTCCCTGTGTATATTATAGAGAATAGCAGTCCCTGTGTATATTATAGAGAATAGCAGTCCCTGTGTATATTATAGAGAATAGCAGTCCCTGTGTATATTATACAGAATAGCCGTCCCTGTGTATATTATAGAGAATAGCAGTCCCTGTGTATATTATAGAGAATAGCAGTCCCTGTGTATATTATAGAGAATAGCAGTCCCTGTGTATATTATAGAGAATAGCAGTCCCTATGTATATTATAGAGAATAGCCGTCCCTGTGTATATTATAGAGAAAAGCAGTCCCTGTGTATATTATTGAGAGTATCAGTCCCTGTGTGTATTATAGAGAATAGCAGCCACTGTGTATATTATAGAGAATAGCAGCCCCTGTGTATACTATAGAGAATAGCAGCCCCTGTGTATATTATAGAGAATAGCATTCCCTGTGTATATTATTGAGAGTATCAGTCCCTGTGTATATTATAGAGAATAGCAGTCCCTTTGTATATTATTGAGAGTATCAGTCCCTGTGTATATTATAGAGAATAGCAGTCCCTGTGTATATTATAGAGAATAGCATTCCCTGTGTATATTATTGAGAGTATCATTCCCTGTGTATATTATAGAGAATAGCAGTCCCTGTGTATATTATTGAGAGTATCAGTCCCTGTGTATATTATAGAGAATAGCAGTCCCTGTGTATATTATTGAGAGTATCAGTCCCTGTGTATATTATAGAGAATAGCAGTCCCTGTGTGTATTATAGAGAATAGCAGTCCCTGTGTATATTATAGAGAATAGCAGTCCCTGTGTATATTATAGAGAATAGCAGTCCCTGTGTATATTATAGAGAATAGCAGTCCCTGTGTATATTATAGAGAATAGCAGTCCCTGTGTATATTATAGAGAATAGCAGTCCCTGTGTATATATATTATAGAGAATAGCAGTCCCTGTGTATACTATAGAGTATAGCAGCCCCTGTGTATATTATAGAGAATAGCAGTCCCTGTGTATATTATAGAGAATAGCAGTCCCTGTGTATATTATAGAGAATAGCAGTCCCTGTGTATATTGTAGAGAATAGCAGTCCCTGTGTATATTATAGAGAATAGCAGTCCCTGTGTATATTATACAGAATAGCAGTCCCTGTGTATATTATACAGAATAGCAGTCAATGTGTATATTATAGAGAATAGCAGTCCCTGTGTATATTATAGAGAATTGCAGTCCCTGTGTATATTATACAGAATAGCAGTCCCTGTGTATATTATAGAGAATAGCAGTCCCTGTGTATATTATAGAGAATAGCAGTCCCTGTGTATATTATAGAGAATAGCAGTCCCTGTGTATATTATAGAGAATAGCAGTCCCTATGTATATTATAGTGAATAGCCGTCCCTGTGTATATTATAGAGAATAGCAGTCCCTGTGTATATTATAGAGAATAGCAGTCCCTGTGTATATTATTGAGAGTATCAGTCCCTGTGTGTATTATAGAGAATAGCAGCCCCTGTGTATATTATAGAGAATAGCAGCCCCTGTGTATACTATAGAGAATAGCAGCCCCTGTGTATATTATAGAGAATAGCATTCCCTGTGTATATTATTGAGAGTATCATTCCCTGTGTATATTATAGAGAATAGCAGTCCCTGTGTATATTATTGAGAGTATCAGTCCCTGTGTATATTATAGAGAATAGCAGTCCCTGTGTATATTATTGAGAGTATCAGTCCCTGTGTATATTATAGAGAATAGCAGTCCCTGTGTATATTATAGAGAATAGCATTCCCTGCGTATATTATTGAAAGTATCAGTCCCTGTGTATATTATAGAGAATAGCAGTCCCTGTGTATATTATTGAGAGTATCAGTCCCTGTGTATATTATAGAGAATAGCAGTCCCTGTGTATATTATAGAGAATAGCAGTCCCTGTGTATGTTATAGAGAATAGCAGTCCCTGTGTATATTATAGAGAATAGCAGTCCCTGTGTATATTATAGAGAATAGCAGTCCCTGTGTATATTATAGAGAATAGCAGTCCCTGTGTATATTATAGAGAATAGCAGTCCCTGTGTATAATATACAGAATAGCCGTCCCTGTGTATATTATAGAGAATAGCAGTCCCTGTGTATATTATAGAGAATAGCAGTCCCTGTGTATATTATAGAGAATAGCAGTCCCTGTGTATATTATAGAGAATAGCAGTCCCTATGTATATTATAGAGAATAGCCGTCCCTGTGTATATTATAGAGAATAGCAGTCCCTTTGTATATTATTGAGAGTATCAGTCCCTGTGTGTATTATAGAGAATAGCAGCCCCTGTGTATATTATAGAGAATAGCAGCCCCTGTGTATACTATAGAGAATAGCAGCCCCTGTGTATATTATAGAGAATAGCATTCCCTGTGTATATTATTGAGAGTATCAGTCCCTGTGTATATTATAGAGAATAGCAGTCCCTGTGTATATTATTGAGAGTATCAGTCCCTGTGTATATTATAGAGAATAGCAGTCCCTGTGTATATTATAGAGAATAGCATTCCCTGTGTATATTATTGAGAGTATCATTCCCTGTGTATATTATAGAGAATAGCAGTCCATGTGTATATTATTGAGAGTATCAGTCCCTGTGTATATTATAGAGAATAGCAGTCCCTGTGTATATTATTGAGAGTATCAGTCCCTGTGTATATTATAGAGAATAGCAGTCCCTGTGTATATTATAGAGAATAGCATTCCCTGCGTATATTATTGAAAGTATCAGTCCCTGTGTATATTATAGAGAATAGCAGTCCCTGTGTATATTATTGAGAGTATCAGTCCCTGTGTATATTATAGAGAATAGCAGTCCCTCTGTATATTATAGAGAATAGCAGTCCCTGTGTATGTTATAGAGAATAGCAGTCCCTGTGTATATTATAGAGAATAGCAGTCCCTGTGTATATTATAGAGAATAGCAGTCCCTGTGTATATTATAGAGAATAGCAGTCCCTGTGTATATTATAGAGAATAGCAGTCCCTGTGTATATTATACAGAATAGCCGTCCCTGTGTATATAATAGAGAATAGCAGTCCCTGTGTATATTATAGAGAATAGCAGTCCCTGTGTATATTATAGAGAATAGCAGTCCCTGTGTATATTATAGAGAATAGCAGTCCCTATGTATATTATAGAGAATAGCCGTCCCTGTGTATATTATAGAGAATAGCAGTCCCTGTGTATATTATTGAGAGTATCAGTCCCTGTGTGTATTATAGAGAATAGCAGTCCCTGTGTATGTTATAGAGAATAGCAGTCCCTGTGTATATTATAGAGAATAGCAGTCCCTGTGTATATTATAGAGAATATCAGTCCTTGTGTGTATTATAGTGAATAGCAGTCCCTGTGTATATTATAGGGAATAGCTGTCCCTGTGTATATTATGGAGAATAGCAGTCCCTGTGTATATTATAGAGAATAGCAGTCCCTGTGTATATATATTATAGAGAATAGCAGTCCCTGTGTATACTATAGAGTATAGCAGCCCCTGTGTATATTATAGAGAATAGCAGTCCCTGTGTATATTATAGAGAATAGCAGTCCCTGTGTATATTATAGAGAATAGCAGTCCCTGTGTATATTATAGAGAATAGCAGTCCCTGTGTATATTATAGAGAATAGCAGTCCCTGTGTATATTATACAGAATAGCAGTCCCTGTGTATATTATACAGAATAGCAGTCAATGTGTATATTATAGAGAATAGCAGTCCCTGTGTATATTATAGAGAATTGCAGTCCCTGTGTATATTATACAGAATAGCAGTCCCTGTGTATATTATAGAGAATAGCAGTCCCTGTGTATATTATAGAGAATAGCAGTCCCTGTGTATATTATAGAGAATAGCAGTCCCTGTGTATATTATAGAGAATAGCAGTCCCTATGTATATTATAGAGAATAGCCGTCCCTGTGTATATTATAGAGAATAGCAGTCCCTGTGTATATTATAGAGAATAGCAGTCCCTGTGTATATTCTTGAGAGTATCAGTCCCTGTGTGTATTATAGAGAATAGCAGCCCCTGTGTATATTATAGAGAATAGCAGCCCCTGTGTATACTATAGAGAATAGCAGCCCCTGTGTATATTATAGAGAATAGCATTCCCTGTGTATATTATTGAGAGTATCATTCCCTGTGTATATTATAGAGAATAGCAGTCCCTGTGTATATTATTGAGAGTATCAGTCCCTGTGTATATTATAGAGAATAGCAGTCCCTGTGTATATTATTGAGAGTATCAGTCCCTGTGTATATTATAGAGAATAGCAGTCCCTGTGTATATTATAGAGAATAGCATTCCCTGCGTATATTATTGAAAGTATCAGTCCCTGTGTATATTATAGAGAATAGCAGTCCCTGTGTATATTATTGAGAGTATCAGTCCCTGTGTATATTATAGAGAATAGCAGTCCCTGTGTATATTATAGAGAATAGCAGTCCCTGTGTATGTTATAGAGAATAGCAGTCCCTGTGTATATTATAGAGAATAGCAGTCCCTGTGTATATTATAGAGAATAGCAGTCCCTGTGTATATTATAGAGAATAGCAGTCCCTGTGTATATTATAGAGAATAGCAGTCCCTGTGTATATTATACAGAATAGCCGTCCCTGTGTATATTATAGAGAATAGCAGTCCCTGTGTATATTATAGAGAATAGCAGTCCCTTTGTATATTATAGAGAATAGCAGTCCCTGTGTATATTATAGAGAATAGCAGTCCCTATGTATATTATAGAGAATAGCCGTCCCTGTGTATATTATAGAGAATAGCAGTCCCTTTGTATATTATTGAGAGTATCAGTCCCTGTGTGTATTATAGAGAATAGCAGCCCCTGTGTATATTATAGAGAATAGCAGCCCCTGTGTATACTGTAGAGAATAGCAGCCCCTGTGTATATTATAGAGAATAGCATTCCCTGTGTATATTATTGAGAGTATCAGTCCCTGTGTATATTATAGAGAATAGCAGTCCCTGTGTATATTATTGAGAGTATCAGTCCCTGTGTATATTATAGAGAATAGCAGTCCCTGTGTATATTATAGAGAATAGCATTCCCTGTGTATATTATTGAGAGTATCATTCCCTGTGTATATTATAGAGAATAGCAGTCCATGTGTATATTATTGAGAGTATCAGTCCCTGTGTATATTATAGAGAATAGCAGTCCCTGTGTATATTATTGAGAGTATCAGTCCCTGTGTATATTATAGAGAATAGCAGTCCCTGTGTATATTATAGAGAATAGCATTCCCTGCGTATATTATTGAAAGTATCAGTCCCTGTGTATATTATAGAGAATAGCAGTCCCTGTGTATATTATTGAGAGTATCAGTCCCTGTGTATATTATAGAGAATAGCAGTCCCTCTGTATATTATAGAGAATAGCAGTCCCTGTGTATGTTATAGAGAATAGCAGTCCCTGTGTATATTATAGAGAATAGCAGTCCCTGTGTATATTATAGAGAATAGCAGTCCCTGTGTATATTATAGAGAATAGCAGTCCCCGTGTATATTATAGAGAATAGCAGTCCCTGTGTATATTATACAGAATAGCCGTCCCTGTGTATATAATAGAGAATAGCAGTCCCTGTGTATATTATAGAGAATAGCAGTCCCTGTGTATATTATAGAGAATAGCAGTCCCTGTGTATATTATAGAGAATAGCAGTCCCTATGTATATTATAGAGAATAGCCGTCCCTGTGTATATTATAGAGAATAGCAGTCCCTGTGTATATTATTGAGAGTATCAGTCCCTGTGTGTATTATAGAGAATAGCAGTCCCTGTGTATGTTATAGAGAATAGCAGTCCCTGTGTATATTATAGAGAATAGCAGTCCCTGTGTATATTATAGAGAATATCAGTCCTTGTGTGTATTATAGTGAATAGCAGTCCCTGTGTATATTATAGGGAATAGCTGTCCCTGTGTATATTATGGAGAATAGCACTCCCTGTGTATATTATTGAGAGTATCAGTCCCTGTGTATATTATAGAGAATAGCAGTCCCTGTGTATATTATTGAGAGTATCAGTCCCTGTGTATATTATAGAGAATAGCAGTCCCTGTGTATATTATAGAGAATAGCAGTCCCTGTGTATGTTATAGAGAATAGCAGTCCCTGTGTATATTATAGAGAATAGCAGTCCCTGTGTATATTATAGAGAATAGCAGTCCCTGTGTATATTATAGAGAATAGCAGTCCCTGTGTATATTATAGAGAATAGCAGTCCCTGTGTATATTATAGAGAATAGCAGTCCCTGTGTATATTATGGAGAATAGCATTCCCTGTGTGTATTATAGAGAATAGCAGTCCCTGTGTATATTATAGACAATAGCAGTCCCTGTGTATATTATAGAGAATAGCAGTGCTGTGTATATTATAGAGAATAGCAGCCCCTGTGTATATTATAGAGAATAGCAGTGCTGTGTATATTATAGAGAATAGCAGTCCCTGTGTATATTATAGAGAATAGCAGTCCCTGTGTATATTATAGAGAATAGCAGCCCCTGTGTATATTATAGAGAATAGCAGTCCCTGTGTATATTATAGAGAATAGCAGTCCCTGTGTATATTATAGAGAATAGCAGTCCCTGTGTATATTATAGAGAATAGCAGTCCCTGTGTATATTATGGAGAATAGCAGTCTCTGTGTATATTATAGAGAATAGCAGTCCCTGTGTATATTATAGAGAATAGCAGTCCCTGTGTATATTATAGAGAATAGCAGCCCCTGTGTGTATTATAGAGAATAGCAGTCCCTGTGTATATTATAGAGAATAGCAGTCCCTGTGTATATTATAGGGAATAGCAGTCCCTGTGTATATTATAGAGAATAGCAGTCCCTGTGTATATTATAGAGAATAGCAGTCCCTGTGTATATTATAGAGAATAGCAGTCCCTATGTATATTATAGAGAATAGCCGTCCCTGTGTATATTATAGAGAATAGCAGTCCCTGTGTATATTATTGAGAGTATCAGTCCCTGTGTGTATTATAGAGAATAGCAGTCCCTGTGTATGTTATAGAGAATAGCAGTCCCTGTGTATATTATAGAGAATAGCAGTCCCTGTGTATATTATAGAGAATATCAGTCCTTGTGTGTATTATAGTGAATAGCAGTCCCTGTGTATATTATAGGGAATAGCAGTCCCTGTGTATATTATAGAGAATAGCAGTCCCTGTGTATATTATAGAGAATTGCAGTCCCTGTGTATATTATACAGAATAGCAGTCCCTGTGTATATTATACAGAATAGCAGTCCCTGTGTATATTATAGAGAATAGCAGTCCCTGTGTATATTATAGAGAATTGCAGTCCCTGTGTATATTATACAGAATAGCAGTCCCTGTGTATATTATAGAGAATAGCAGTCCCTGTGTATATTATAGAGAATAGCAGTCCCTGTGTATATTATAGAGAATAGCAGTCCCTGTGTATATTATAGAGAATAGCAGTCCCTATGTATATTATAGAGAATAGCCGTCCCTGTGTATATTATAGAGAATAGCAGTCCCTGTGTATATTATAGAGAATAGCAGTCCCTGTGTATATTATTGAGAGTATCAGTCCCTGTGTGTATTATAGAGAATAGCAGCCCCTGTGTATATTATAGAGAATAGCAGCCCCTGTGTATACTATAGAGAATAGCAGCCCCTGTGTATATTATAGAGAATAGCATTCCCTGTGTATATTATTGAGAGTATCATTCCCTGTGTATATTATAGAGAATAGCAGTCCCTGTGTATATTATTGAGAGTATCAGTCCCTGTGTATATTATAGAGAATAGCAGTCCCTGTGTATATTATTGAGAGTATCAGTCCCTGTGTATATTATAGAGAATAGCATTCCCTGTGTATATTATTGAGAGTATCAGTCCCTGTGTATATTATAGAGAATAGCAGTCCCTGTGTATATTATTGAGAGTATCAGTCCCTGTGTATATTATAGAGAATAGCAGTCCCTGTGTATATTATAGAGAATAGCATTCCCTGTGTATATTATTGAGAGTATCATTCCCTGTGTATATTATAGAGAATAGCAGTCCATGTGTATATTATTGAGAGTATCAGTCCCTGTGTATATTATAGAGAATAGCAGTCCCTGTGTATATTATTGAGAGTATCAGTCCCTGTGTATATTATAGAGAATAGCAGTCCCTGTGTATATTATAGAGAATAGCATTCCCTGCGTATATTATTGAAAGTATCAGTCCCTGTGTATATTATAGAGAATAGCAGTCCCTGTGTATATTATTGAGAGTATCAGTCCCTGTGTATATTATAGAGAATAGCAGTCCCTCTGTATATTATAGAGAATAGCAGTCCCTGTGTATGTTATAGAGAATAGCAGTCCCTGTGTATATTATAGAGAATAGCAGTCCCTGTGTATATTATAGAGAATAGCAGTCCCTGTGTATATTATAGAGAATAGCAGTCCCTGTGTATATTATAGAGAATAGCAGTCCCTGTGTATATTATACAGAATAGCCGTCCCTGTGTATATAATAGAGAATAGCAGTCCCTGTGTATATTATAGAGAATAGCAGTCCCTGTGTATATTATAGAGAATAGCAGTCCCTGTGTATATTATAGAGAATAGCAGTCCCTATGTATATTATAGAGAATAGCCGTCCCTGTGTATATTATAGAGAATAGCAGTCCCTGTGTATATTATTGAGAGTATCAGTCCCTGTGTGTATTATAGAGAATAGCAGTCCCTGTGTATGTTATAGAGAATAGCAGTCCCTGTGTATATTATAGAGAATAGCAGTCCCTGTGTATATTATAGAGAATATCAGTCCTTGTGTGTATTATAGTGAATAGCAGTCCCTGTGTATATTATAGGGAATAGCTGTCCCTGTGTATATTATGGAGAATAGCAGTCCCTGTGTATATTATAGAGAATAGCAGTCCCTGTGTATATATATTATAGAGAATAGCAGTCCCTGTGTATACTATAGAGTATAGCAGCCCCTGTGTATATTATAGAGAATAGCAGTCCCTGTGTATATTATAGAGAATAGCAGTCCCTGTGTATATTATAGAGAATAGCAGTCCCTGTGTATATTATAGAGAATAGCAGTCCCTGTGTATATTATAGAGAATAGCAGTCCCTGTGTATATTATACAGAATAGCAGTCCCTGTGTATATTATACAGAATAGCAGTCAATGTGTATATTATAGAGAATAGCAGTCCCTGTGTATATTATAGAGAATTGCAGTCCCTGTGTATATTATACAGAATAGCAGTCCCTGTGTATATTATAGAGAATAGCAGTCCCTGTGTATATTATAGAGAATAGCAGTCCCTGTGTATATTATAGAGAATAGCAGTCCCTGTGTATATTATAGAGAATAGCAGTCCCTATGTATATTATAGAGAATAGCCGTCCCTGTGTATATTATAGAGAATAGCAGTCCCTGTGTATATTATAGAGAATAGCAGTCCCTGTGTATATTATTGAGAGTATCAGTCCCTGTGTGTATTATAGAGAATAGCAGCCCCTGTGTATATTATAGAGAATAGCAGCCCCTGTGTATACTATAGAGAATAGCAGCCCCTGTGTATATTATAGAGAATAGCATTCCCTGTGTATATTATTGAGAGTATCATTCCCTGTGTATATTATAGAGAATAGCAGTCCCTGTGTATATTATTGAGAGTATCAGTCCCTGTGTATATTATAGAGAATAGCAGTCCCTGTGTATATTATTGAGAGTATCAGTCCCTGTGTATATTATAGAGAATAGCAGTCCCTGTGTATATTATAGAGAATAGCATTCCCTGCGTATATTATTGAAAGTATCAGTCCCTGTGTATATTATAGAGAATAGCAGTCCCTGTGTATATTATTGAGAGTATCAGTCCCTGTGTATATTATAGAGAATAGCAGTCCCTGTGTATATTATAGAGAATAGCAGTCCCTGTGTATGTTATAGAGAATAGCAGTCCCTGTGTATATTATAGAGAATAGCAGTCCCTGTGTATATTATAGAGAATAGCAGTCCCTGTGTATATTATAGAGAATAGCAGTCCCTGTGTATATTATAGAGAATAGCAGTCCCTGTGTATATTATACAGAATAGCCGTCCCTGTGTATATTATAGAGAATAGCAGTCCCTGTGTATATTATAGAGAATAGCAGTCCCTTTGTATATTATAGAGAATAGCAGTCCCTGTGTATATTATAGAGAATAGCAGTCCCTATGTATATTATAGAGAATAGCCGTCCCTGTGTATATTATAGAGAATAGCAGTCCCTTTGTATATTATTGAGAGTATCAGTCCCTGTGTGTATTATAGAGAATAGCAGCCCCTGTGTATATTATAGAGAATAGCAGCCCCTGTGTATACTGTAGAGAATAGCAGCCCCTGTGTATATTATAGAGAATAGCATTCCCTGTGTATATTATTGAGAGTATCAGTCCCTGTGTATATTATAGAGAATAGCAGTCCCTGTGTATATTATTGAGAGTATCAGTCCCTGTGTATATTATAGAGAATAGCAGTCCCTGTGTATATTATAGAGAATAGCATTCCCTGTGTATATTATTGAGAGTATCATTCCCTGTGTATATTATAGAGAATAGCAGTCCATGTGTATATTATTGAGAGTATCAGTCCCTGTGTATATTATAGAGAATAGCAGTCCCTGTGTATATTATTGAGAGTATCAGTCCCTGTGTATATTATAGAGAATAGCAGTCCCTGTGTATATTATAGAGAATAGCATTCCCTGCGTATATTATTGAAAGTATCAGTCCCTGTGTATATTATAGAGAATAGCAGTCCCTGTGTATATTATTGAGAGTATCAGTCCCTGTGTATATTATAGAGAATAGCAGTCCCTCTGTATATTATAGAGAATAGCAGTCCCTGTGTATGTTATAGAGAATAGCAGTCCCTGTGTATATTATAGAGAATAGCAGTCCCTGTGTATATTATAGAGAATAGCAGTCCCTGTGTATATTATAGAGAATAGCAGTCCCTGTGTATATTATAGAGAATAGCAGTCCCTGTGTATATTATACAGAATAGCCGTCCCTGTGTATATAATAGAGAATAGCAGTCCCTGTGTATATTATAGAGAATAGCAGTCCCTGTGTATATTATAGAGAATAGCAGTCCCTGTGTATATTATAGAGAATAGCAGTCCCTATGTATATTATAGAGAATAGCCGTCCCTGTGTATATTATAGAGAATAGCAGTCCCTGTGTATATTATTGAGAGTATCAGTCCCTGTGTGTATTATAGAGAATAGCAGTCCCTGTGTATGTTATAGAGAATAGCAGTCCCTGTGTATATTATAGAGAATAGCAGTCCCTGTGTATATTATAGAGAATATCAGTCCTTGTGTGTATTATAGTGAATAGCAGTCCCTGTGTATATTATAGGGAATAGCTGTCCCTGTGTATATTATGGAGAATAGCACTCCCTGTGTATATTATTGAGAGTATCAGTCCCTGTGTATATTATAGAGAATAGCAGTCCCTGTGTATATTATTGAGAGTATCAGTCCCTGTGTATATTATAGAGAATAGCAGTCCCTGTGTATATTATAGAGAAAAGCAGTCCCTGTGTATGTTATAGAGAATAGCAGTCCCTGTGTATATTATAGAGAATAGCAGTCCCTGTGTATATTATAGAGAATAGCAGTCCCTGTGTATATTATAGAGAATAGCAGTCCCTGTGTATATTATAGAGAATAGCAGTCCCTGTGTATATTATAGAGAATAGCAGTCCCTGTGTATATTATGGAGAATAGCAGTCCCTGTGTGTATTATAGAGAATAGCAGTCCCTGTGTATATTATAGACAATAGCAGTCCCTGTGTATATTATAGAGAATAGCAGTGCTGTGTATATTATAGAGAATAGCAGCCCCTGTGTATATTATAGAGAATAGCAGTGCTGTGTATATTATAGAGAATAGCAGTCCCTGTGTATATTATAGAGAATAGCAGTCCCTGTGTATATTATAGAGAATAGCAGCCCCTGTGTATATTATAGAGAATAGCAGTCCCTGTGTATATTATAGAGAATAGCAGTCCCTGTGTATATTATAGAGAATAGCAGTCCCTGTGTATATTATAGAGAATAGCAGTCCCTGTGTATATTATGGAGAATAGCAGTCTCTGTGTATATTATAGAGAATAGCAGTCCCTGTGTATATTATAGAGAATAGCAGTCCCTGTGTATATTATAGAGAATAGCAGCCCCTGTGTGTATTATAGAGAATAGCAGTCCCTGTGTATATTATAGAGAATAGCAGTCCCTGTGTATATTATAGGGAATAGCAGTCCCTGTGTATATTATAGAGAATAGCAGTCCCTGTGTATATTATAGAGAATAGCAGTCCCTGTGTATATTATAGAGAATAGCAGTCCCTATGTATATTATAGAGAATAGCCGTCCCTGTGTATATTATAGAGAATAGCAATCCCTGTGTATATTATTGAGAGTATCAGTCCCTGTGTGTATTATAGAGAATAGCAGTCCCTGTGTATGTTATAGAGAATAGCAGTCCCTGTGTATATTATAGAGAATAGCAGTCCCTGTGTATATTATAGAGAATATCAGTCCTTGTGTGTATTATAGTGAATAGCAGTCCCTGTGTATATTATAGGGAATAGCAGTCCCTGTGTATATTATAGAGAATAGCAGTCCCTGTGTATATTATAGAGAATAGCAGTCCCTGTGTATATTATACAGAATAGCAGTCCCTGTGTATATTATACAGAATAGCAGTCCCTGTGTATATTATAGAGAATAGCAGTCCCTGTGTATATTATAGAGAATTGCAGTCCCTGTGTATATTATACAGAATAGCAGTCCCTGTGTATATTATAGAGAATAGCAGTCCCTGTGTATATTATAGAGAATAGCAGTCCCTGTGTATATTATAGAGAATAGCAGTCCCTGTGTATATTATAGAGAATAGCAGTCCCTATGTATATTATAGAGAATAGCCGTCCCTGTGTATATTATAGAGAATAGCAGTCCCTGTGTATATTATAGAGAATAGCAGTCCCTGTGTATATTATTGAGAGTATCAGTCCCTGTGTGTATTATAGAGAATAGCAGCCCCCTGTGTATATTATAGAGAATAGCAGCCCCTGTGTATACTATAGAGAATAGCAGCCCCTGTGTATATTATAGAGAATAGCATTCCCTGTGTATATTATTGAGAGTATCATTCCCTGTGTATATTATAGAGAATAGCAGTCCCTGTGTATATTATTGAGAGTATCAGTCCCTGTGTATATTATAGAGAATAGCAGTCCCTGTGTATATTATTGAGAGTATCAGTCCCTGTGTATATTATAGAGAATAGCAGTCCCTGTGTATATTATAGAGAATAGCATTCCCTGCGTATATTATTGAAAGTATCAGTCCCTGTGTATATTATAGAGAATAGCAGTCCCTGTGTATATTATTGAGAGTATCAGTCCCTGTGTATATTATAGAGAATAGCAGTCCCTGTGTATATTATAGAGAATAGCAGTCCCTGTGTATGTTATAGAGAATAGCAGTCCCTGTGTATATTATAGAGAATAGCAGTCACTGTGTATATTATAGAGAATAGCAGTCCCTGTGTATATTATAGAGAATAGCAGTCCCTGTGTATATTATAGAGAATAGCAGTCCCTGTGTATATTATACAGAATAGCCGTCCCTGTGTATATTATAGAGAATAGCAGTCCCTGTGTATATTATAGAGAATAGCAGTCCCTGTGTATATTATAGAGAATAGCAGTCCCTGTGTATATTATAGAGAATAGCAGTCCCTATGTATATTATAGAGAATAGCCGTCCCTGTGTATATTATAGAGAATAGCAGTCCCTTTGTATATTATTGAGAGTATCAGTCCCTGTGTGTATTATAGAGAATAGCAGCCCCTGTGTATATTATAGAGAATAGCAGCCCCTGTGTATACTATAGAGAATAGCAGCCCCTGTGTATATTATAGAGAATAGCATTCCCTGTGTATATTATTGAGAGTATCAGTCCCTGTGTATATTATAGAGAATAGCAGTCCCTGTGTATATTATTGAGAGTATCAGTCCCTGTGTATATTATAGAGAATAGCAGTCCCTGTGTATATTATAGAGAATAGCATTCCCTGTGTATATTATTGAGAGTATCATTCCCTGTGGATATTATAGAGAATAGCAGTCCATGTGTATATTATTGAGAGTATCAGTCCCTGTGTATATTATAGAGAATAGCAGTCCCTGTGTATATTATTGAGAGTATCAGTCCCTGTGTATATTATAGAGAATAGCAGTCCCTGTGTATATTATAGAGAATAGCATTCCCTGCGTATATTATTGAAAGTATCAGTCCCTGTGTATATTATAGAGAATAGCAGTCCCTGTGTATATTATTGAGAGTATCAGTCCCTGTGTATATTATAGAGAATAGCAGTCCCTGTGTATATTATAGAGAATAGCAGTCCCTGTGTATGTTATAGAGAATAGCAGTCCCTGTGTATATTATAGAGAATAGCAGTCCCTGTGTATATTATAGAGAATAGCAGTCCCTGTGTATATTATAGAGAATAGCAGTCCCTGTGTATATTATAGAGAATAGCAGTCCCTGTGTATATTATACAGAATAGCCGTCCCTGTGTATATAATAGAGAATAGCAGTCCCTGTGTATATTATAGAGAATAGCAGTCCCTGTGTATATTATAGAGAATAGCAGTCCCTGTGTATATTATAGAGAATAGCAGTCCCTATGTATATTATAGAGAATAGCCGTCCCTGTGTATATTATAGAGAATAGCAGTCCCTGTGTATATTATTGAGAGTATCAGTCCCTGTGTGTATTATAGAGAATAGCAGTCCCTGTGTATGTTATAGAGAATAGCAGTCCCTGTGTATATTATAGAGAATAGCAGTCCCTGTGTATATTATAGAGAATATCAGTCCTTGTGTGTATTATAGTGAATAGCAGTCCCTGTGTATATTATAGGGAATAGCTGTCCCTGTGTATATTATGGAGAATAGCACTCCCTGTGAATATTATTGAGAGTATCAGTCCCTGTGTATATTATAGAGAATAGCAGTCCCTGTGTATATTATTGAGAGTATCAGTCCCTGTGTATATTATAGAGAATAGCAGTCCCTGTGTATATTATAGAGAATAGCAGTCCCTGTGTATGTTATAGAGAATAGCAGTCCCTGTGTATATTATAGAGAATAGCAGTCCCTGTGTATATTATAGAGAATAGCAGTCCCTGTGTATATTATAGAGAATAGCAGTCCCTGTGTATATTATAGAGAATAGCAGTCCCTGTGTATATTATAGAGAATAGCAGTCCCTGTGTATATTATGGAGAATAGCAGTCCCTGTGTGTATTATAGAGAATAGCAGTCCCTGTGTGTATTATAGACAATAGCAGTCCCTGTGTATATTATAGAGAATAGCAGTGCTGTGTATATTATAGAGAATAGCAGCCCCTGTGTATATTATAGAGAATAGCAGTGCTGTTTGTATTATAGAGAATAGCAGTCCCTGTGTATATTATAGAGAATAGCAGTCCCTGTGTATATTATAGAGAATAGCAGCCCCTGTGTATATTATAGAGAATAGCAGTCCCTGTGTATATTATAGAGAATAGCAGTCCCTGTGTATATTATAGAGAATAGCAGTCCCTGTGTATATTATAGAGAATAGCAGTCCCTGTGTATATTATAGAGAATAGCAGTCCCTGTGTATATTATAGAGAATAGCAGCCCCTGTGTATAATATAGAGAATTGCAGTCCCTGTGTATATTATAGAGAATAGCAGTCCCTGTGTATATTATAGAGAATAGCAGCCCCTGTGTATATTATAGAGAATAGCAGTCCCTGTGTATACTATAGAGAATAGCAGTCCCGGTGTATATTATAGAGAATAGCAGTCCCAGTGTATATTATAGAGAATAGCAGTCCCTGTGTATATTATAGAGAATAGCAGTCCCTGTGTATATTATGGAGAATAGCAGTCTCTGTGTATATTATAGAGAATAGCAGTCCCTGTGTATATTATAGAGAATAGCAGTCCCTGTGTATATTATAGAGAATAGCAGCCCCTGTGTGTATTATAGAGAATAGCAGTCCCTGTGTATATTATAGAGAATAGCAGTCTCTGTGTATATTCTAGAGAATAGCAGTCACTGTGTATATTATAGAGAATAGCAGTCCCTGTGTATATAATAGAGAAGAGCAGTCCCTGTGTATAATATAGAGAATTGCAGTCCCTGTGTATATTATAGAGAATAGCAGCCCCTGTGTATATTATAGAGAATAGCAGTCCCTGTGTATATTATAGAGAATAGCAGTCCCTGTGTATATTATAGAGAATAGCAGTCCCTGTGTATATTATAGAGAATAGCAGTCCCTGTGTATATTATAGAGAATAGCAGTCCCTGTGTATATTATAGAGAATAGCAGTCCCTGTGTATATTATAGAGAATAGCAGTCCCTGTGTGTATTATAGAGAATAGCAGCCCCTGTGTATATTATAGAGAATAGCAGTCCCTGTGTATATTATAGAGAATAGCAGTCCCCTGTGTATATTATAGAGAATAGCAGTCCCTGTGTATATTATAGGGAATAGCAGTCCCTGTGTATATTATAGAGAATAGCAGTCCCTGTGTATATTATAGAGAATAGCAGTCCCTGTGTATATTATAGAGAATAGCAGTCCCTATGTATATTATAGAGAATAGCCGTCCCTGTGTATATCATAGAGAATAGCAGTCCCTGTGTATATTATTGAGAGTATCAGTCCCTGTGTGTATTATAGAGAATAGCAGTCCCTGTGTATGTTATAGAGAATAGCAGTCCCTGTGTATATTATAGAGAATAGCAGTCCCTGTGTATATTATAGAGAATATCAGTCCTTGTGTGTATTATAGTGAATAGCAGGTCCCTGTGTATATTATAGGGAATAGCAGTCCCTGTGTATATTATGGAGAATAGCACTCCCTGTGTATATTATTGAGAGTATCAGTCCCTGTGTATATTATAGAGAATAGCAGTCCCTGTGTATATAATTGAGAGTATCAGTCCCTGTGTATATTATAGAGAATAGCAGTCCCTGTGTATATTATAGAGAATAGCAGTCCCTGTGTATGTTATAGAGAATAGCAGTCACTGTGTATATTATAGAGAATAGCAGTCCCTGTGTATATTATAGAGAATATCAGTCCTTGTGTGTATTATAGTGAATAGCAGTCCCTGTGTATATTATAGGGAATAGCTGTCCCTGTGTATATTATGGAGAATAGCACTCCCTGTGTATATTATTGAGAGTATCAGTCCCTGTGTATATTATAGAGAATAGCAGTCCCTGTGTATATTATTGAGAGTATCAGTCCCTGTGTATATTATAGAGAATAGCAGTCCCTGTGTATATTATAGAGAATAGCAGTCCCCTGTGTATGTTATAGAGAATAGCAGTCCCTGTGTATATTATAGAGAATAGCAGTCCCTGTGTATATTATAGAGAATAGCAGTCCCTGTGTATATTATAGAGAATAGCAGTCCCTGTGTATATTATAGAGAATAGCAGTCCCTGTGTATATTATAGAGAATAGCAGTCCCTGTGTATATTATGGAGAATAGCAGTCCCTGTGTGTATTATAGAGAATAGCAGTCCCTGTGTATATTATAGACAATAGCAGTCCCTGTGTATATTATAGAGAATAGCAGTGCTGTGTATATTATAGAGAATAGCAGCCCCTGTGTATATTATAGAGAATAGCAGTGCTGTGTATATTATAGAGAATAGCAGTCCCTGTGTATATTATAGAGAATAGCAGTCCCTGTGTATATTATAGAGAATAGCAGCCCCTGTGTATATTATAGAGAATAGCAGTCCCTGTGTATATTATAGAGAATAGCAGTCCCTGTGTATATTATAGAGAATAGCAGTCCCTGTGTATATTATAGAGAATAGCAGTCCCTGTGTATATTATAGAGAATAGCAGTCCCTGTGTATATTATAGAGAATAGCAGCCCCTGTGTATAATATAGAGAATTGCAGTCCCTGTGTATATTATAGAGAATAGGAGTCCCTGTGTATATTATAGAGAATAGCAGCCCCTGTGTATATTATAGAGAATAGCAGTCCCTGTGTATATTATAGAGAATAGCAGTCCCGGTGTATATTAAAGAGAATAGCAGTCCCAGTGTATATTATAGAGAATAGCAGTCCCTGTGTATATTATAGAGAATAGCAGTCCCTGTGTATATTATGGAGAATAGCAGTCTCTGTGTATATTATAGAGAATAGCAGTCCCTGTGTATATTATAGAGAATAGCAGTCCCTGTGTATATTATAGAGAATAGCAGCCCCTGTGTGTATTATAGAGAATAGCAGTCCCTGTGTATATTATAGAGAATAGCAGTCTCTGTGTATATTCTAGAGAATAGCAGTCACTGTGTATATTATAGAGAATAGCAGTCCCTGTGTATATTATAGAGAAGAGCAGTCCCTGTGTATAATATAGAGAATAGCAGTCCCTGTGTATATTATAGAGAATAGCAGCCCCTGTGTATATTATAGAGAATAGCAGTCCCTGTGTATATTATAGAGAATAGCAGTCCCTGTGTATATTATAGAGAATAGCAGTCCCTGTGTATATTATAGAGAATAGCAGTCCCTGTGTATATTATAGAGAATAGCAGTCCCTGTGTATATTATAGAGAATAGCAGTCCCTGTGTATATTATAGAGAATAGCAGTCCCTGTGTGTATTATAGAGAATAGCAGCCCCTGTGTATATTATAGAGAATAGCAGTCCCTGTGTATATTATAGAGAATAGCAGTCCCTGTGTATATTATAGAGAATAGCAGTCCCTGTGTATATTATAGGGAATAGCAGTCCCTGTGTATATTATAGAGAATAGCAGTCCCTGTGTATATTATAGAGAATAGCAGTCCCTGTGTATATTATAGAGAATAGCAGTCCCTATGTATATTATAGAGAATAGCCGTCCCTGTGTATATTATAGAGAATAGCAGTCCCTGTGTATATTATTGAGAGTATCAGTCCCTGTGTGTATTATAGAGAATAGCAGTCCATGTGTATGTTATAGAGAATAGCAGTCCCTGTGTATATTATAGAGAATAGCAGTCCCTGTGTATATTATAGAGAATATCAGTCCTTGTGTGTATTATAGTGAATAGCAGTCCCTGTGTATATTATAGGGAATAGCAGTCCCTGTGTATATTATGGAGAATAGCACTCCCTGTGTATATTATTGAGAGTATCAGTCCCTGTGTATATTATAGAGAATAGCAGTCCCTGTGTATATAATTGAGAGTATCAGTCCCTGTGTATATTATAGAGAATAGCAGTCCCTGTGTATATTATAGAGAATAGCAGTCCCTGTGTATGTTATAGAGAATAGCAGTCACTGTGTATATTATAGAGAATAGCAGTCCCTGTGTATATTATAGAGAAGAGCAGTCCCTGTGTATAATATAGAGAATAGCAATCCCTGTGTATATTATAGAGAATAGCAGTCCCTGTGTGTATTATAGAGAATAGCAGCCCCTGTGTATATTATAGAGAATAGCAGTCCCTGTGTATATTATAGAGAATAGCAGTCCCTGTGTATATTATAGAGAATAGCAGTCCCTGTGTATGTTATAGAGAATAGCAGTCCCTGTGTATATTATAGAGAATATCAGTCCTTGTGTGTATTATAGTGAATAGCAGTCCCTGTGTATATTATAGGGAATAGCAGTCACGGTGTATATTATGGAGAATAGCACTCCCTGTGTATATTATTGAGAGTATCAGTCCCTGTGTATATTATAGAGAATAGCAGTCCCTGTGTATATTATTTAGAGTATCAGTCCCTGTGTATATTATAGAGAATAGCAGTCCCTGTGTATATTATAGAGAATAGCAGACCCTGTGTATGTTATAGAGAATAGCAGTCCCTGTGTATATTATAGAGAATAGCAGTCCCTGTGTATATTATAGAGAATAGCAGTCCCTGTGTATATTATAGAGAATAGCAGTCCCTGTGTATATTATAGAGAATAGCAGTCCCTGTGTATATTATAGAGAATAGCAGTCCCTGTGTATATTATGGAGAATAGCAGTCCCTGTGTGTATTATAGAGAATAGCAGTCCCTGTGTATTTTCTAGACAATAGCAGTCCCTGTGTATATTATAGAGAATAGCAGTGCTGTGTATATTATAGAGAATAGCAGCCCCTGTGTATATTATAGAGAATAGCAGTGCTGTGTATATTATAGAGAATAGCAGTCCCTGTGTATATTATAGAGAATAGCAGCCCCTGTGTATATTATAGAGAATAGCAGTCCCTGTGTATATTATAGAGAATAGCAGTCCCTGTGTATATTATAGAGAATAGCAGTCCCTGTGTATATTATAGAGAATAGCAGTCCCTGTGTATATTATAGAGAATAGCAGTCCCTGTGTATATTATAGAGAATAGCAGCCCCTGTGTATAATATAGAGAATAGCAGTCCCTGTGTATATTATAGAGAATAGCAGTCCCTGTGTATATTATAGAGAATAGCAGCCCCTGTGTATATTATAGAGAATAGCAGTCCCTGTGTATATTATAGAGAATAGCAGTCCCTGTGTATATTATAGAGAATAGCAGTCCCTGTGTATATTATAGAGAATAGCAGTCCCTGTGTATATTATAGGGAATAGCAGTCCCTGTGTATATTATAGAGAATAGCAGTCCCTGTGTATATTATAGAGAATAGCAGTCCCTGTGTATATTATAGAGAATAGCAGTCCCTATGTATATTATAGAGAATAGCCGTCCCTGTGTATATTATAGAGAATAGCAGTCCCTGTGTATATTATTGAGAGTATCAGTCCCTGTGTGTATTATAGAGAATAGCAGTCCCTGTGTATGTTATAGAGAATAGCAGTCCCTGTGTATATTATAGAGAATAGCAGTCCCTGTGTATATTATAGAGAATATCAGTCCTTGTGTGTATTATAGTGAATAGCAGTCCCTGTGTATATTATAGGGAATAGCAGTCCCTGTGTATATTATGGAGAATAGCACTCCCTGTGTATATTATTGAGAGTATCAGTCCCTGTGTATATTATAGAGAATAGCAGTCCCTGTGTATATAATTGAGAGTATCAGTCCCTGTGTATATTATAGAGAATAGCAGTCCCTGTGTATATTATAGAGAATAGCAGTCCCTGTGTATGTTATAGAGAATAGCAGTCACTGTGTATATTATAGAGAATAGCAGTCCCTGTGTATATTATAGAGAAGAGCAGTCCCTGTGTATAATATAGAGAATAGCAATCCCTGTGTATATTATAGAGAATAGCAGTCCCTGTGTGTATTATAGAGAATAGCAGCCCCTGTGTATATTATAGAGAATAGCAGTCCCTGTGTATATTATAGAGAATAGCAGTCCCTGTGTATATTATAGAGAATAGCAGTCCCTGTGTATGTTATAGAGAATAGCAGTCCCTGTGTATATTATAGAGAATATCAGTCCTTGTGTGTATTATAGTGAATAGCAGTCCCTGTGTATATTATAGGGAATAGCAGTCACTGTGTATATTATGGAGAATAGCACTCCCTGTGTATATTATTGAGAGTATCAGTCCCTGTGTATATTATAGAGAATAGCAGTCCCTGTGTATATTATTTAGAGTATCAGTCCCTGTGTATATTATAGAGAATAGCAGTCCCTGTGTATATTATAGAGAATAGCAGACCCTGTGTATGTTATAGAGAATAGCAGTCCCTGTGTATATTATAGAGAATAGCAGTCCCTGTGTATATTATAGAGAATAGCAGTCCCTGTGTATATTATAGAGAATAGCAGTCCCTGTGTATATTATAGAGAATAGCAGTCCCTGTGTATATTATAGAGAATAGCAGTCCCTGTGTATATTATGGAGAATAGCAGTCCCTGTGTGTATTATAGAGAATAGCAGTCCCTGTGTATTTTCTAGACAATAGCAGTCCCTGTGTATATTATAGAGAATAGCAGTGCTGTGTATATTATAGAGAATAGCAGCCCCTGTGTATATTATAGAGAATAGCAGTGCTGTGTATATTATAGAGAATAGCAGTCCCTGTGTATATTATAGAGAATAGCAGCCCCTGTGTATATTATTGAGAATAGCAGTCCCTGTGTATATTATAGAGAATAGCAGTCCCTGTGTATATTATAGAGAATAGCAGTCCCTGTGTATATTATAGAGAATAGCAGTCCCTGTGTATATTATAGAGAATAGCAGTCCCTGTGTATATTATAGAGAATAGCAGCCCCTGTGTATAATATAGAGAATAGCAGTCCCTGTGTATATTATAGAGAATAGCAGTCCCTGTGTATATTATAGAGAATAGCAGCCCCTGTGTATATTATAGAGAATAGCAGTCCCTGTGTATATTATAGAGAATAGCAGTCCCGGTGTATATTATAGAGAATAGCAGTCCCAGTGTATATTATAGAGAATAGCAGTCCCTGTGTATATTATAGAGAATAGCAGTCCCTGTGTATATTATGGAGAATAGCAGTCTCTGTGTATATTATAGAGAATAGCAGTCCCTGTGTATATTATAGAGAATAGCAGTCCCTGTGCATATTATAGAGAATAGCAGCCCCTGTGTGTATTATAGAGAATAGCAGTCCCTGTGTATATTATAGAGAATAGCAGTCTCTGTGTATATTCTAGAGAATAGCAGTCACTGTGTATATTATAGAGAATAGCAGTCCCTGTGTATATTATAGAGAAGAGCAGTCCCTGTGTATAATATAGAGAATAGCAATCCCTGTGTATATTATAGAGAATAGCAGTCCCTGTGTGTATTATAGAGAATAGCAGCCCCTGTGTATATTATAGAGAATAGCAGTCCCTGTGTATATTATAGAGAATAGCAGTCCCTGTGTATATTATAGAGAATAGCAGTCCCTGTGTATATTATAGGGAATAGCAGTCCCTGTGTATATTATAGAGAATAGCAGTCCCTGTGTATATTATAGAGAATAGCAGTCCCTGTGTATATTATAGAGAATAGCAGTCCCTGTGTATATTATAGGGAATAGCCGTCCCTGTGTATATTATAGAGAATAGCAGTCCCTGTGTATATTATAGAGAATAGCAGTCCCTATGTATATTATAGAGAATAGCCGTCCCTGTGTATATTATAGAGAATAGCAGTCCCTGTGTATATTATTGAGAGTATCAGTCCCTGTGTGTATTATAGAGAATAGCAGTCCCTGTGTATGTTATAGAGAATAGCAGTCCCTGTGTATATTATAGAGAATAGCAGTCCCTGTGTATATTATAGAGAATATCAGTCCTTGTGTGTATTAAAGTGAATAGCAGTCCCTGTGTATATTATAGGGAATAGCAGTCCCTGTGTATATTATGGAGAATAGCACTCCCTGTGTATATTATTGAGAGTATCAGTCCCTGTGTATATTATAGAGAATAGCAGTCCCTGTGTATATAATTGAGAGTATCAGTCCCTGTGTATATTATAGAGAATAGCAGTCCCTGTGTATATTATAGAGAATAGCAGTCCCTGTGTATGTTATAGAGAATAGCAGTCACTGTGTATATTATAGAGAATAGCAGTCCCTGTGTATATTATAGAGAAGAGCAGTCCCTGTGTATAATATAGAGAATAGCAATCCCTGTGTATATTATAGAGAATAGCAGTCCCTGTGCGTATTATAGAGAATAGCAGCCCCTGTGTATATTACAGAGAATAGCAGTCCCTGTGTATATTATAGAGAATAGCAGTCCCTGTGTATATTATAGAGAATAGCAGTCCCTGTGTATGTTATAGAGAATAGCAGTCCCTGTGTATATTATAGAGAATATCAGTCCTTGTGTGTATTATAGTGAATAGCAGTCCCTGTGTATATTATAGGGAATTGCAGTCCCTGTGTATATTATGGAGAATAGCACTCCCTGTGTATATTATTGAGAGTATCAGTCCCTGTGTATATTATAGAGAATAGCAGTGCCTGTGTATATTATTGAGAGTATCAGTCCCTGTGTATATTATAGAGAATAGCAGTCCCTGTGTATATTATAGAGAATAGCAGACCCTGTGTATGTTATAGAGAATCGCAGTCCCTGTGTATATTATAGAGAATAGCAGTCCCTGTGTATATTATAGAGAATAGCAGTCCCTGTGTATATTATAGAGAATAGCAGTCCCTGTGTATATTATAGAGAATAGCAGTCCCTGTGTATATTATAGAGAATAGCAGTCCCTGTGTATATTATGGAGAATAGCAGTCCCTGTGTGTATTATAGAGAATAGCAGTCCCTGTGTATTTTATAGACAATAGCAGTCCCTGTGTATATTATAGAGAATAGCAGTGCTGTGTATATTATAGAGAATAGCAGCCCCTGTGTATATTATAGAGAATAGCAGTGCTGTGTATATTATAGAGAATAGCAGTCCCTGTGTATATTATAGAGAATAGCAGCCCCTGTGTATATTATAGAGAATAGCAGTCCCTGTGTATATTATAGAGAATAGCAGTCCCTGTGTATATTATAGAGAATAGCAGTCCCTGTGTATATTATAGAGAATAGCAGTCCCTGTGTATATTATAGAGAATAGCAGTCCCTGTGTATATTATAGAGAATAGCAGCCCCTGTGTATAATATAGAGAATAGCAGTCCCTGTGTATATTATGGAGAATAGCAGTCCCTGTGTATATTATAGAGAATAGCAGCCCCTGTGTATATTATAGAGAATAGCAGTCCCTGTGTATATTATAGAGAATAGCAGTCCCGGTGTATATTATAGAGAATAGCAGTCCCAGTGTATATTATAGAGAATAGCAGTCCCTGTGTATATTATAGAGAATAGCAGTCCCTGTGTATATTATGGAGAATAGCAGTCTCTGTGTATATTATAGAGAATAGCAGTCCCTGTGTATATTATAGAGAATAGCAGTCCCTGTGCATATTATAGAGAATAGCAGCCCCTGTGTGTATTATAGAGAATAGCAGTCCCTGTGTATATTATAGAGAATAGCAGTCTCTGTGTATATTCTAGAGAATAGCAGTCACTGTGTATATTATAGAGAATAGCAGTCCCTGTGTATATTATAGAGAAGAGCAGTCCCTGTGTATAATATAGAGAATAGCAATCCCTGTGTATATTATAGAGAATAGCAGTCCCTGTGTGTATTATAGAGAATAGCAGCCCCTGTGTATATTATAGAGAATAGCAGTCCCTGTGTATATTATAGAGAATAGCAGTCCCTGTGTATATTATAGAGAATAGCAGTCCCTGTGTATATTATAGGGAATAGCAGTCCCTGTGTATATTATAGAGAATAGCAGTCCCTGTGTATATTATAGAGAATAGCAGTCCCTGTGTATATTATAGAGAATAGCAGTCCCTGTGTATATTATAGGGAATAGCCGTCCCTGTGTATATTATAGAGAATAGCAGTCCCTGTGTATATTATTGAGAGTATCAGTCCCTGTGTGTATTATAGAGAATAGCAGTCCCTGTGTATGTTATGGAGAATAGCAGTCCCTGTGTATATTATAGAGAATAGCAGTCCCTGTGTATATTATAGAGAATATCAGTCCTTGTGTGTATTATAGTGAATAGCAGTCCCTGTGTATATTATAGGGAATAGCAGTCCCTGTGTATATTATGGAGAATAGCACTCCCTGTGTATATTATTGAGAGTATCAGTCCCTGTGTATATTATAGAGAATAGCAGTCCCTGTGTATATTATTGAGAGTATCAGTCCCTGTGTATATTATAGAGAATAGCAGTCCCTGTGTATATTATAGAGAATAGCAGTCCCTGTGTATGTTATAGAGAATAGCAGTCCCTGTGTATATTATAGAGAATAGCAGTCCCTGTGTATATTATAGAGAATAGCAGTCCCTGTGTATATTATAGAGAATAGCAGTCCCTGTGTATATTATAGAGAATAGCAGTCCCTGTGAATATTATAGAGAATAGCAGTCCCTGTGTATATTATGGAGAATAGCAGTCCCTGTGTGTATTATAGAGAATAGCAGTCCCTGTGTATATTATAGACAATAGCAGTCCCTGTGTATATTATAGAGAATAGCAGTGCTGTGTATATTAT
Organism: Isurus oxyrinchus; assembly: GCA_026770705.1. Classification (NCBI taxonomy): domain Eukaryota; kingdom Metazoa; phylum Chordata; class Chondrichthyes; order Lamniformes; family Lamnidae; genus Isurus; species Isurus oxyrinchus. The sequence continues at coordinate 78,082 of JANJGN010000817.1, forward strand.
AGAGAATAGCAGCCCCTGTGTATATTATAGAGAATAGCAGTGCTGTGTATATTATAGAGAATAGCAGTCCCTGTGTATATTATAGAGAATAGCAGCCCCTGTGTATATTATAGAGAATAGCAGTCCCTGTGTATATTATAGAGAATAGCAGTCCCTGTGTATATTATAGAGAATAGCAGTCCCTGTGTATATTATAGAGAATAGCAGTCCCTGTGTATATTATAGAGAATAGCAGTCCCTGTGTATATTATAGAGAATAGCAGCCCCTGTGTATATTATAGAGAATAGCAGTCCCTGTGTATATTATAGAGAATAGCAGCCCCTGTGTATATTATAGAGAATAGCAGTCCCTGTGTATATTATAGAGAATAGCAGTCCCGGTGTATATTATAGAGAATAGCAGTCCCAGTGTATATTATAGTGAATAGCAGTCCCTGTGTATATTATAGAGAATAGCAGTCCCTGTGTATATTATGGAGAATAGCAGTCTCTGTGTATATTATAGAGAATAGCAGTCCCTGTGTATATTATAGAGAATAGCAGTCTTGTGTATATTATAGAGAATAGCAGCCCCTGTGTGTATTATAGAGAATAGCAGTCCCTGTGTATATTATAGAGAATAGCAGTCTCTGTGTATATTCTAGAGAATAGCAGTCACTGTGTATATTATAGAGAATAGCAGTCCCTGTGTATATTATAGAGAAGAGCAGTCCCTGTGTATAATATAGAGAATAGCAATCCCTGTGTATATTATAGAGAATAGCAGTCCCTGTGTGTATTATAGAGAATAGCAGCCCCTGTGTATATTATAGAGAATAGCAGTCCCTGTGTATATTATAGAGAATAGCAGTCCCTGTGTATATTATAGAGAATAGCAGTCCCTGTGTATATTATTGAGAGTATCAGTCCCTGTGTATATTATAGAGAATAGCAGTCCCTGTGTATATTATAGAGAATAGCAGTCCCTGTGTATGTTATAGAGAATAGCAGTCCCTGTGTATATTATAGAGAATAGCAGTCCCTGTGTATATTATAGAGAATAGCAGTCCCTGTGTATATTATAGAGAATAGCAGTCCCTGTGTATATTATAGAGAATAGCAGTCCCTGTGTATATTATAGAGAATAGCAGTCCCTGTGTATATTATGGAGAATAGCAGTCCCTGTGTGTATTATAGAGAATAGCAGTCCCTGTGTATATTATAGACAATAGCAGTCCCTGTGTATATTATAGAGAATAGCAGTGCTGTGTATATTATAGAGAATAGCAGCCCCTGTGTATATTATAGAGAATAGCAGTGCTGTGTATATTATAGAGAATAGCAGTCCCTGTGTATATTATAGAGAATAGCAGTCCCTGTGTATATTATAGAGAATAGCAGCCCCTGTGTATATTATAGAGAATAGCAGTCCCTGTGTATATTATAGAGAATAGCAGTCCCTGTGTATATTATAGAGAATAGCAGTCCCTGTGTATATTATAGAGAATAGCAGTCCCTGTGTATATTATAGAGAATAGCAGTCCCTGTGTATATTATAGAGAATAGCAGCCCCTGTGTATAATATAGAGAATTGCAGTCCCTGTGTATATTATAGAGAATAGGAGTCCCTGTGTATATTATAGAGAATAGCAGCCCCTGTGTATATTATAGAGAATAGCAGTCCCTGTGTATATTATAGAGAATAGCAGTCCCGGTGTATATTATAGAGAATAGCAGTCCCAGTGTATATTATAGAGAATAGCAGTCCCTGTGTATATTATAGAGAATAGCAGTCCCTGTGTATATTATGGAGAATAGCAGTCTCTGTGTATATTATAGAGAATAGCAGTCCCTGTGTATATTATAGAGAATAGCAGTCCCTGTGTATATTATAGAGAATAGCAGCCCCTGTGTGTATTATAGAGAATAGCAGTCCCTGTGTATATTATAGAGAATAGCAGTCTCTGTGTATATTCTAGAGAATAGCAGTCACTGTGTATATTATAGAGAATAGCAGTCCCTGTGTATATTATAGAGAAGAGCAGTCCCTGTGTATAATATAGAGAATAGCAGTCCCTGTGTATATTATAGAGAATAGCAGCCCCTGTGTATATTATAGAGAATAGCAGTCCCTGTGTATATTATAGAGAATAGCAGTCCCTGTGTATATTATAGAGAATAGCAGTCCCTGTGTATATTATAGAGAATAGCAGTCCCTGTGTATATTATAGAGAATAGCAGTCCCTGTGTATATTATAGAGAATAGCAGTCCCTGTGTATATTATAGAGAATAGCAGTCCCTGTGTGTATTATAGAGAATAGCAGCCCCTGTGTATATTATAGAGAATAGCAGTCCCTGTGTATATTATAGAGAATAGCAGTCCCTGTGTATATTATAGAGAATAGCAGTCCCTGTGTATATTATAGAGAATAGCAGTCCCTGTGTATATTATAGAGAATAGCAGTCCCTGTGTATATTATAGAGAATAGCAGTCCCTGTGTATATTATAGAGAATAGCAGTCCCTGTGTATATTATAGAGAATAGCAGTCCCTGTGTATATTATAGAGAATAGCAGTCCCTGTGTATATTATAGAGAATAGCAGTCCCTGTGTGTATTATAGAGAATAGCAGCCCCTGTGTATATTATAGAGAATAGCAGTCCCTGTGTATATTATAGAGAATAGCAGTCCCTGTGTATATTATAGAGAATAGCAGTCCCTGTGTATATTATAGAGAATAGCAGTCCCTGTGTATATTATAGAGAATAGCAGTCCCTATGTATATTATAGAGAATAGCCGTCCCTGTGTATATTATAGAGAATAGCAGTCCCTGTGTATATTATTGAGAGTATCAGTCCCTGTGTGTATTATAGAGAATAGCAGTCCCTGTGTATGTTATAGAGAATAGCAGTCCCTGTGTATATTATAGAGAATAGCAGTCCCTGTGTATATTATAGAGAATATCAGTCCTTGTGTGTATTATAGTGAATAGCAGTCCCTGTGTATATTATAGGGAATAGCAGTCCCTGTGTATATTATGGAGAATAGCACTCCCTGTGTATATTATTGAGAGTATCAGTCCCTGTGTATATTATAGAGAATAGCAGTCCCTGTGTATATAATTGAGAGTATCAGTCCCTGTGTATATTATAGAGAATAGCAGTCCCTGTGTATATTATAGAGAATAGCAGTCCCTGTGTATGTTATAGAGAATAGCAGTCACTGTGTATATTATAGAGAATAGCAGTCCCTGTGTATATTATAGAGAAGAGCAGTCCCTGTGTATAATATAGAGAATAGCAATCCCTGTGTATATTATAGAGAATAGCAGTCCCTGTGTGTATTATAGAGAATAGCAGCCCCTGTGTATATTATAGAGAATAGCAGTCCCTGTGTATATTATAGAGAATAGCAGTCCCTGTGTATATTATAGAGAATAGCAGTCCCTGTGTATGTTATAGAGAATAGCAGTCCCTGTGTATATTATAGAGAATATCAGTCCTTGTGTGTATTATAGTGAATAGCAGTCCCTGTGTATATTATAGGGAATAGCAGTCACTGTGTATATTATGGAGAATAGCACTCCCTGTGTATATTATTGAGAGTATCAGTCCCTGTGTATATTATAGAGAATAGCAGTCCCTGTGTATATTATTTAGAGTATCAGTCCCTGTGTATATTATAGAGAATAGCAGTCCCTGTGTATATTATAGAGAATAGCAGACCCTGTGTATGTTATAGAGAATAGCAGTCCCTGTGTATATTATAGAGAATAGCAGTCCCTGTGTATATTATAGAGAATAGCAGTCCCTGTGTATATTATAGAGAATAGCAGTCCCTGTGTATATTATAGAGAATAGCAGTCCCTGTGTATATTATAGAGAATAGCAGTCCCTGTGTATATTATGGAGAATAGCAGTCCCTGTGTGTATTATAGAGAATAGCAGTCCCTGTGTATTTTCTAGACAATAGCAGTCCCTGTGTATATTATAGAGAATAGCAGTGCTGTGTATATTATAGAGAATAGCAGCCCCTGTGTATATTATAGAGAATAGCAGTGCTGTGTATATTATAGAGAATAGCAGTCCCTGTGTATATTATAGAGAATAGCAGCCCCTGTGTATATTATAGAGAATAGCAGTCCCTGTGTATATTATAGAGAATAGCAGTCCCTGTGTATATTATAGAGAATAGCAGTCCCTGTGTATATTATAGAGAATAGCAGTCCCTGTGTATATTATAGAGAATAGCAGTCCCTGTGTATATTATAGAGAATAGCAGCCCCTGTGTATAATATAGAGAATAGCAGTCCCTGTGTATATTATAGAGAATAGCAGTCCCTGTGTATATTATAGAGAATAGCAGCCCCTGTGTATATTATAGAGAATAGCAGTCCCTGTGTATATTATAGAGAATAGCAGTCCCGGTGTATATTATAGAGAATAGCAGTCCCAGTGTATATTATAGAGAATAGCAGTCCCTGTGTATATTATAGAGAATAGCAGTCCCTGTGTATATTATGGAGAATAGCAGTCTCTGTGTATATTATAGAGAATAGCAGTCCCTGTGTATATTATAGAGAATAGCAGTCCCTGTGCATATTATAGAGAATAGCAGCCCCTGTGTGTATTATAGAGAATAGCAGTCCCTGTGTATATTATAGAGAATAGCAGTCTCTGTGTATATTCTAGAGAATAGCAGTCACTGTGTATATTATAGAGAATAGCAGTCCCTGTGTATATTATAGAGAAGAGCAGTCCCTGTGTATAATATAGAGAATAGCAATCCCTGTGTATATTATAGAGAATAGCAGTCCCTGTGTGTATTATAGAGAATAGCAGCCCCTGTGTATATTATAGAGAATAGCAGTCCCTGTGTATATTATAGAGAATAGCAGTCCCTGTGTATATTATAGAGAATAGCAGTCCCTGTGTATATTATAGGGAATAGCAGTCCCTGTGTATATTATAGAGAATAGCAGTCCCTGTGTATATTATAGAGAATAGCAGTCCCTGTGTATATTATAGAGAATAGCAGTCCCTGTGTATATTATAGGGAATAGCCGTCCCTGTGTATATTATAGAGAATAGCAGTCCCTGTGTATATTATAGAGAATAGCAGTCCCTATGTATATTATAGAGAATAGCCGTCCCTGTGTATATTATTGAGAGTATCAGTCCCTGTGTGTATTATAGAGAATAGCAGTCCCTGTGTATGTTATAGAGAATAGCAGTCCCTGTGTATATTATAGAGAATAGCAGTCCCTGTGTATATTATAGAGAATATCAGTCCTTGTGTGTATTAAAGTGAATAGCAGTCCCTGTGTATATTATAGGGAATAGCAGTCCCTGTGTATATTATGGAGAATAGCACTCCCTGTGTATATTATTGAGAGTATCAGTCCCTGTGTATATTATAGAGAATAGCAGTCCTTGTGTATATAATTGAGAGTATCAGTCCCTGTGTATATTATAGAGAATAGCAGTCCCTGTGTATATTATAGAGAATAGCAGTCCCTGTGTATGTTATAGAGAATAGCAGTCACTGTGTATATTATAGAGAATAGCAGTCCCTGTGTATATTATAGAGAAGAGCAGTCCCTGTGTATAATATAGAGAATAGCAATCCCTGTGTATATTATAGAGAATAGCAGTCCCTGTGTGTATTATAGAGAATAGCAGCCCCTGTGTATATTATAGAGAATAGCAGTCCCTGTGTATATTATAGAGAATAGCAGTCCCTGTGTATATTATAGAGAATAGCAGTCCCTGTGTATGTTATAGAGAATAGCAGTCCCTGTGTATATTATAGAGAATATCAGTCCTTGTGTGTATTATAGTGAATAGCAGTCCCTGTGTATATTATAGGGAATAGCAGTCCCTGTGTATATTATGGAGAATAGCACTCCCTGTGTATATTATTGAGAGTATCAGTCCCTGTGTATATTATAGAGAATAGCAGTGCCTGTGTATATTATTGAGAGTATCAGTCCCTGTGTATATTATAGAGAATAGCAGTCCCTGTGTATATTATAGAGAATAGCAGACCCTGTGTATGTTATAGAGAATCGCAGTCCCTGTGTATATTATAGAGAATAGCAGTCCCTGTGTATATTATAGAGAATAGCACTCCCTGTGTATATTATAGAGAATAGCAGTCCCTGTGTATATTATAGAGAATAGCAGTCCCTGTGTATATTATAGAGAATAGCAGTCCCTGTGTATATTATGGAGAATAGCAGTCCCTGTGTGTATTATAGAGAATAGCAGTCCCTGTGTATTTTATAGACAATAGCAGTCCCTGTGTATATTATAGAGAATAGCAGTGCTGTGTATATTATAGAGAATAGCAGCCCCTGTGTATATTATAGAGAATAGCAGTGCTGTGTATATTATAGAGAATAGCAGTCCCTGTGTATATTATAGAGAATAGCAGCCCCTGTGTATATTATAGAGAATAGCAGTCCCTGTGTATATTATAGAGAATAGCAGTCCCTGTGTATATTATAGAGAATAGCAGTCCCTGTGTATATTATAGAGAATAGCAGTCCCTGTGTATATTATAGAGAATAGCAGTCCCTGTGTATATTATAGAGAATAGCAGCCCCTGTGTATAATATAGAGAATAGCAGTCCCTGTGTATATTATGGAGAATAGCAGTCCCTGTGTATATTATAGAGAATAGCAGCCCCTGTGTATATTATAGAGAATAGCAGTCCCTGTGTATATTATAGAGAATAGCAGTCCCGGTGTATATTATAGAGAATAGCAGTCCCAGTGTATATTATAGAGAATAGCAGTCCCTGTGTATATTATAGAGAATAACAGTCCCTGTGTATATTATGGAGAATAGCAGTCTCTGTGTATATTATAGAGAATAGCAGTCCCTGTGTATATTATAGAGAATAGCAGTCCCTGTGCATATTATAGAGAATAGCAGCCCCTGTGTGTATTATAGAGAATAGCAGTCCCTGTGTATATTATAGAGAATAGCAGTCTCTGTGTATATTCTAGAGAATAGCAGTCACTGTGTATATTATAGAGAATAGCAGTCCCTGTGTATATTATAGAGAAGAGCAGTCCCTGTGTATAATATAGAGAATAGCAATCCCTGTGTATATTATAGAGAATAGCAGTCCCTGTGTGTATTATAGAGAATAGCAGCCCCTGTGTATATTATAGAGAATAGCAGTCCCTGTGTATATTATAGAGAATAGCAGTCCCTGTGTATATTATAGAGAATAGCAGTCCCTGTGTATATTATAGGGAATAGCAGTCCCTGTGTATATTATAGAGAATAGCAGTCCCTGTGTATATTATAGAGAATAGCAGTCCCTGTGTATATTATAGAGAATCGCAGTCCCTGTGTATATTATAGGGAATAGCCGTCCCTGTGTATATTATAGAGAATAGCAGTCCCTGTGTATATTATTGAGAGTATCAGTCCCTGTGTGTATTATAGAGAATAGCAGTCCCTGTGTATGTTATGGAGAATAGCAGTCCCTGTGTATATTATAGAGAATAGCAGTCCCTGTGTATATTATAGAGAATATCAGTCCTTGTGTGTATTATAGTGAATAGCAGTCCCTGTGTATATTATAGGGAATAGCAGTCCCTGTGTATATTATGGAGAATAGCACTCCCTGTGTATATTATTGAGAGTATCAGTCCCTGTGTATATTATAGAGAATAGCAGTCCCTGTGTATATTATTGAGAGTATCAGTCCCTGTGTATATTATAGAGAATAGCAGTCCCTGTGTATATTATAGAGAATAGCAGTCCCTGTGTATGTTATAGAGAATAGCAGTCCCTGTGTATATTATAGAGAATAGCAGTCCCTGTGTATATTATAGAGAATAGCAGTCCCTGTGTATATTATAGAGAATAGCAGTCCCTGTGTATATTATAGAGAATAGCAGTCCCTGTGAATATTATAGAGAATAGCAGTCCCTGTGTATATTATGGAGAATAGCAGTCCCTGTGTGTATTATAGAGAATAGCAGTCCCTGTGTATATTATAGACAATAGCAGTCCCTGTGTATATTATAGAGAATAGCAGTGCTGTGTATATTATAGAGAATAGCAGCCCCTGTGTATATTATAGAGAATAGCAGTGCTGTGTATATTATAGAGAATAGCAGTCCCTGTGTATATTATAGAGAATAGCAGCCCCTGTGTATATTATAGAGAATAGCAGTCCCTGTGTATATTATAGAGAATAGCAGTCCCTGTGTATATTATAGAGAATAGCAGTCCCTGTGTATATTATAGAGAATAGCAGTCCCTGTGTATATTATAGAGAATAGCAGTCCCTGTGTATATTATAGAGAATAGCAGCCCCTGTGTATAATATAGAGAATAGCAGTCCCTGTGTATATTATAGAGAATAGCAGTCCCTGTGTATATTATAGAGAATAGCAGCCCCTGTGTATATTATAGAGAATAGCAGTCCCTGAGTATATTATAGAGAATAGCAGTCCCGGTGTATATTATAGAGAATAGCAGTCCCAGTGTATATTATAGTGAATAGCAGTCCCTGTGTATATTATAGAGAATAGCAGTCCCTGTGTATATTATGGAGAATAGCAGTCTCTGTGTATATAATAGAGAATAGCAGTCCCTGTGTATATTATAGAGAATAGCAGTCTTGTGTATATTATAGAGAATAGCAGCCCCTGTGTGTATTATAGAGAATAGCAGTCCCTGTGTATATTATAAAGAATAGCAGTCTCTGTGTATATTCTAGAGAATAGCAGTCACTGTGTATATTATAGAGAATAGCAGTCCCTGTGTATATTATAGAGAAGAGCAGTCCCTGTGTATAATATAGAGAATAGCAATCCCTGTGTATATTATAGAGAATAGCAGTCCCTGTGTGTATTATAGAGAATAGCAGCCCCTGTGTATATTATAGAGAATAGCAGTCCCTGTGTATATTATAGAGAATAGCAGTCCCTGTGTATATTATAGAGAATAGCAGTCCCTGTGTATATTATAGGGAATAGCAGTCCCTGTGTATATTATTGAGAATAGCAGTCCCTGTGTGTATTATAGAGAATAGCAGCCCCTGTGTGTATTATAGAGAATAGCAGTCCCTGTGTATATTATAGAGAATAGCAGTCCCTGTGTATATGATAGAGAATAGCAGCCCCTGTGTATATTATAGAGAATAGCAGACCCTGTGTATATTATAGAGAATAGCAGTCCCTGTGTATATTATAGAGAATAGCAGTCCCTGTGTATATTATAGAGAATAGCAGTCCCTGTGTATATTATAGAGAATAGCAGTCCCTGTGTATATTATAGAGAATAGCAGCCCCTGTGTATATTATAGAGAATAGCAGTCCCTGTGTATATTATAGAGAATATCAGTCCCTGTGTATATTATAGAGAATAGCAGCCCTGTGTATATTATAGAGAATAGCAGTCCCTGTGTATATTATAGAGAATAGCAGTCACTGTGTATATTATAGAGAATAGCAGTGCTGTGTATATTATGGAGAATAGCAGCCCCTGTGTATATTATAGAGACTAGCAGTGCCTGTGTATATTGTAGAGAATAGCAGTCCCTGTGTATATTATAGAGAATAGCAGTCCCTGTGTATATTATAGAGAAAAGCAGCCCCTGTGTATATTATAGAGAATAGCAGTCCCTGTGTATATTATAGAGAATAGCAGAACCTGTGTATATTATAGAGAATAGCAGCCCCTGTGTATATTATAGAGAATAGCAGTCCCTGTGTATATTATAGTGAATAGCAGTCCCTGTGTATAATATAGAGAATAGCAGTCCCTGTGTATGTTATAGAGAATAGCAGTCCCTGTGTATATTATAGAGAATAGCAGTCCCTGTGTATATTATAGAGAATAGCAGTCCCTGTGTATATTATAGAGAATAGCAGTCCCTGTTATATTATAGAGAATAGCAGTCCCTGAGTATATTATAGAGAATAGCAGACCCTGTGTACATAATAGAGAATAGCAGTCCCTGTGTATATTATAGAGAATAGCAGTCCCTGTGTGTATTATAGAGAATAGCAGTCCCTGTGTATATTATAGAGAATAGCAGTCCCTGTGTATATTATAGAGAACAACAGTCCCTGTGTATATTATAGAGAATAGCAGTCCCTGTGTATATTATAGAGAATAGCAGTCCCTGTGTTTATTATAGAGAATAGCAGCCCCTGTGTATATTATAGAGAATAGCAGTCCCCGTGTATATTATAGAGAATAGCAGTCACAGTGCATATTATAGAGAATAGCAGTCCCTGTGTATATTATAGAGAATAGCAGACCCTGTGTATATCATAGAGAATAGCAGTCCCTGTGTATATTATAGAGAATAGCAGTCCCTGTGTATATTATAGAGAATAGCAGTCCCTGTGTATATTATAGAGAATAGCAGTCCCTGTGTATAATATAGAGAATAGCAGTCCCTGTGTATATTATAGAGAATAGCAGTCCCTGTGTATATTATAGAGAATAGCAGTCCCTGTGTATATTATAGAGAATAGCAGTCCCTCTGTTATATTATAGAGAATAGCAGTCCCTCTGTTATATTATAGAGAATAGCAGCCCCTGTGTATATTATAGAGAATAGCAGTCCCAGTGTATATTAAAGAGAATAGCAGTCCCTGTGTATATTATAGAGAATAGCAGTCCCTGTGTATATTATAGAGAATAGCAGTCCCTGTGTATATTATAGAGAATCGCAGCCCCTGTGTATATTATAGAGAATAGCAGTCCCTGTGTATATTATAGAGAATAGCATTCCCTGCGTATATTATTGAGAGTATCAGTCCCTGTGTATATTATAGAGAATAGCAGTCCCTGTGTATATTATTGAGAGTATCAGTCCCTGTGTATATTATAGAGAATAGCAGTCCCTGTGTATATTATAGAGAATTGCAGTCCCTGTGTATGTTATAGAGAATAGCAGTCCCTGTGTATATTATAGAGAATAGCAGTCCCTGTGTATATTATAGAGAATAGCAGTCCCTGTGTATATTATAGAGAATAGCAGTCCCTGTGTATATGATAGAGAATAGCAGCCCCTGTGTATATTATAGAGAATAGCAGACCCTGTGTATATTATAGAGAATAGCAGTCCCTGTGTATATTATAGAGAATAGCAGTCCCTGTGTATATTATAGAGAATAGCAGTCCCTGTGTATATTATAGAGAATAGCAGCCCCTGTGTATATTATAGAGAATAGCAGTCCCTGTGTATATTATAGAGAATATCAGTCCCTGTGTATATTATAGAGAATAGCAGCCCTGTGTATATTATAGAGAATAGCAGTCCCTGTGTATATTATAGAGAATAGCAGTCACTGTGTATATTATACAGAATAGCAGTGCTGTGTATATTATGGAGAATAGCAGCCCCTGTGTATATTATAGAGACTAGCAGTGCCTGTGTATATTGTAGAGAATAGCAGTCCCTGTGTATATTATAGAGAATAGCAGTCCCTGTGTATATTATAGAGAAAAGCAGCCCCTGTGTATATTATAGAGAATAGCAGTCCCTGTGTATATTATAGAGAATAGCAGAACCTGTGTATATTATAGAGAATAGCAGCCCCTGTGTATATTATAGAGAATAGCAGTCCCTGTGTATATTATAGTGAATAGCAGTCCCTGTGTATATTATAGAGAATAGCAGTCCCTGTGTATGTTATAGAGAATAGCAGTCCCTGTGTATATTATAGAGAATAGCAGTCCCTGTGTATATTATAGAGAATAGCAGTCCCTGTGTATATTATAGAGAATAGCAGTCCCTGTTATATTATAGAGAATAGCAGTCCCTGAGTATATTATAGAGAATAGCAGACCCTGTGTACATTATAGAGAATAGCAGTCCCTGTGTATATTATAGAGAATAGCAGTCCCTGTGTGTATTATAGAGAATAGCAGTCCCTGTGTATATTATAGAGAATAGCAGTCCCTGTGTATATTATAGAGAACAACAGTCCCTGTGTATATTATAGAGAATAGCAGTCCCTGTGTATATTATAGAGAATAGCAGTCCCTGTATTTATTATAGAGAATAGCAGCCCCTGTGTATATTATAGAGAATAGCAGTCCCCGTGTATATTATAGAGAATAGCAGTCACAGTGCATATTATAGAGAATAGCAGTCCCTGTGTATATTATAGAGAATAGCAGACCCTGTGTATATTATAGAGAATAGCAGTCCCTGTGTATATTATAGAGAATAGCAGTCCCTGTGTATATTATAGAGAATAGCAGTCCCTGTGTATATTATAGAGAATAGCAGTCCCTGTGTATAATATAGAGAATAGCAGTCCCTGTGTATATTATAGAGAATAGCAGTCCCTGTGTATATTATAGAGAATAGCAGTCCCTGTGTATATTATAGAGAATAGCAGTCCCTGTGTATATTATAGAGAATAGCAGTCCCTCTGTTATATTATAGAGAATAGCAGCCCCTGTGTATATTATAGAGAATAGCAGTCCCAGTGTATATTAAAGAGAATAGCAGTCCCTGTGTATATTATAGAGAATAGCAGTCCCTGTGTATATTGTAGAGAATAGCAGTCCCTGTGTATATTATAGAGAATCGCAGCCCCTGTGTATATTATAGAGAATAGCAGTCCCTGTGTATATTATAGAGAATAGCATTCCCTGCGTATATTATTGAGAGTATCAGTCCCTGTGTATATTATAGAGAATAGCAGTCCCTGTGTATATTATTGAGAGTATCAGTCCCTGTGTATATTATAGAGAATAGCAGTCCCTGTGTATATTATAGAGAATAGCAGTCCCTGTGTATGTTATAGAGAATAGCAGTCCCTGTGTATATTATAGAGAATAGCAGTCCCTGTGTATATTATAGAGAATAGCAGTCCCTGTGTATATTATAGAGAATAGCAGTCCCTGTGTATATTATACAGAATAGCCGTCCCTGTGTATATTATAGAGAATAGCAGTCCCTGTGTATATTATAGAGAATAGCAGTCCCTGTGTATATTATAGAGAATAGCAGTCCCTGTGTATATTATAGAGAATAGCAGTCCCTATGTATATTATAGAAAATAGCAATCCCTGTGTATATTATAGAGAATAGCAGTCCCTGTGTATATTATAGAGAATAGCAGTCCCTGTGTATATTATTGAGAGTATCAGTCCCTGTGTGTATTATAGAGAATAGCAGTCCCTGTGTATGTTATAGAGAATAGCAGTTCCTGTGTGTATTATAGAGAATAGAAGTCCCTGTGTATATTATAGAGAATATCAGTCCTTGTGTGTATTATAGTGAATAGCAGTCCCTGTGTATATTATAGGGAATAGCAGTCCCTGTGTATATTATGGAGAATAGCACTCCCTGTGTATATTATTGAGAGTATCAGTCCCTGTGTATATTATAGAGAATAGCAGTCCCTGTGTATATTATAGAGAATAGCAGTCCCTGTGTATGTTATAGAGAATAGCAGTCCCTGTGTATATTATAGAGAATAGCAGTCCCTGTGTATATTATAGAGAATAGCAGTCCCTGTGTATATTATAGAGAATAGCAGTCCCTGTGTATATTATAGAGAATAGCAGTGCTGTGTATATTATAGAGAATAGCAGCCCCTGTGTATATTATAGAGAATAGCAGTGCTGTGTATATTATAGAGAATTGCAGTCCCTGTGTATATTATAGAGAATAGCAGCCCCTGTGTATATTATAGAGAATAGCAGTCCCTGTGTATATTATAGAGAATAGCAGTCCCTGTGTATATTATAGAGAATAGCAGTCCCTGTGTATATTATAGAGAATAGCAGTCCCTGTGTATATTATAGAGAATAGCAGTCCCTGTGTATATTATAGAGAATAGCAGTCCCTGTGTATATTATAGAGAATAGCAGCCCCTGTGTATAATATAGAGAATAGCAGTCCCTGTGTATATTATAGAGAATAGCAGTCCCTGTGTATATTATAGAGAATAGCAGCCCCTGTGTATATTATAGAGAATAGCAGTCCCTGTGTATATTATAGAGAATAGCAGTCCCTGTGTATATTATAGAGAAGAGCAGTACCAGTGTATATTATAGAGAATAGCAGTCCCTGTGTATATTATAGAGAATAGCAGTCCCTGTGTATATTATGGAGAATAGCAGTCTCTGTGTATATTATAGAGAATAGCAGTCCCTGTGTATATTATAGAGAATAGCAGTCCCTGTGTATATTATAGAGAATAGCAGCCCCTGTGTGTATTATAGAGAATAGCAGTCCCTGTGTATATTATAGAGAATAGCAGTCCCTGTGTATATTATAGAGAATAGCAGTCACTGTGTATATTCTTGAGAATAGCAGTCCCTGTGTATGTTATAGAGAATAGCAGTCCCTGTGTATAATATAGAGAATAGCAGTCCCTGTGTATATTATAGAGAATAGCAGTCCCTGTGTATATTATAGAGAATAGCAGCCCCTGTGTATATTATAGAGAATAGCAGTCCCTGTGTATATTATAGAGAATAGCAGTCCCTGTGTATATTATAGAGAATAGCAGTCCCTGTGTATATTATAGGGAATAGCAGTCCCTGTGTATATTATAGAGAATAGCAGTCCCTGTGTGTATTATAGAGAATAGCAGCCCCTGTGTATATTATAGAGAATAGCAGTCCCTGTGTATATTATAGAGAATAGCAGTCCCTGTGTATATTATAGAGAATAGCAGTCGCTGTGTATATTATAGAGAATAGCAGTCCCTGTGTATATTATAGGGAATAGCAGTCCCTGTGTATATTATAGAGAATAGCAGTCCCTGTGTATATTATAGAGAATAGCAGTCCCTGTGTATATTATAGAGAATAGCAGCCCCTGTGTATATTATAGAGAATAGCAGACCCTGTGTATATTATAGAGAATAGCAGTCCCTGTGTATATTATAGAGAATAGCAGTCCCTGTGTATATTTTAGAGAATAGCAGGCCCTGTGTATATTATAGGGAATAGCAGTCCCTGTGTGTATTATAGAGAATCGCAGTCCCTGTGTATATTATAGCAAATAGCAGTCCCTGTGTATATTATAGAGAATAGCAGTCCCTGTGTATATTACAGAGAATAGCAGTCCCTGTGTATATTATAGAGAATAGCAGTCCCTGTGTATATTATAGAGAATAGCAATCCCTGTGTATATTATAGAGAATAGCAGTCTCTGTGTATATTCTAGAGAACAGTAGTCCCTGTGTATATTATAGAGAATAGCAGTCCCTGTGTATATTATAGAGAATAGCAGCCCCTGTGTATATTATAGAGAATAGCAGTCCCTGTGTATATTATAGAGAATAACAGTCCCTGTGTATATTATAGAGAATAGCAGTCCCTGTGTATATTATAGAGAATAGCAGCCCTGTGTATATTATAGAGAATAGCAGTCCCTGTGTATATTATAGAGAATAGCAGTCACTGTGTATATTATGGAGAATAGCAGTGCTGTGTATATTATAGAGAATAGCAGCCCCTGTGTATATTATAGAGAATAGCAGTCCCTGTGTATATTATAGAGAATAGCAGTCCCTGTGTATATTATAGAGAATAGCAGTCCCTGTGTATAATATAGAGAATAGCAGTCCCTGTGTATATTATAGAGAATAGCAGTCCCTGTGTATATTATAGAGAATAGCAGTCCCTGTGTATATTATAGAGAATAGCAGTCCCTGTGTATATTATAGAGAATAGCAGTCCCTCTGTTATATTATAGAGAATAGCAGCCCCTGTGTATATTATAGAGAATAGCAGTCCCAGTGTATATTAAAGAGAATAGCAGTCCCTGTGTATATTATAGAGAATAGCAGTCCCTGTGTATATTATAGAGAATAGCAGTCCCTGTGTATATTATAGAGAATCGCAGCCCCTGTGTATATTATAGAGAATAGCAGTCCCTGTGTATATTATAGAGAATAGCATTCCCTGCGTATATTATTGAGAGTATCAGTCCCTGTGTATATTATAGAGAATAGCAGTCCCTGTGTATATTATTGAGAGTATCAGTCCCTGTGTATATTATAGAGAATAGCAGTCCCTGTGTATATTATAGAGAATAGCAGTCCCTGTGTATGTTATAGAGAATAGCAGTCCCTGTGTATATTATAGAGAATAGCAGTCCCTGTGTATATTATAGAGAATAGCAGTCCCTGTGTATATTATAGAGAATAGCAGTCCCTGTGTATATTATACAGAATAGCCGTCCCTGTGTATATTATAGAGAATAGCAGTCCCTGTGTATATTATAGAGAATAGCAGTCCCTGTGTATATTATAGAGAATAGCAGTCCCTGTGTATATTATAGAGAATAGCAGTCCCTATGTATATTATAGAAAATAGCAGTCCCTGTGTATATTATAGAGAATAGCAGTCCCTGTGTATATTATAGAGAATAGCAGTCCCTGTGTATATTATTGAGAGTATCAGTCCCTGTGTGTATTATAGAGAATAGCAGTCCCTGTGTATGTTATAGAGAATAGCAGTTCCTGTGTGTATTATAGAGAATAGAAGTCCCTGTGTATATTATAGAGAATATCAGTCCTTGTGTGTATTATAGTGAATAGCAGTCCCTGTGTATATTATAGGGAATAGCAGTCCCTGTGTATATTATGGAGAATAGCACTCCCTGTGTATATTATTGAGAGTATCAGTCCCTGTGTATATTATAGAGAATAGCAGTCCCTGTGTATATTATAGAGAATAGCAGTCCCTGTGTATGTTATAGAGAATAGCAGTCCCTGTGTATATTATAGAGAATAGCAGTCCCTGTGTATATTATAGAGAATAGCAGTCCCTGTGTATATTATAGAGAATAGCAGTCCCTGTGTATATTATAGAGAATAGCAGTGCTGTGTATATTATAGAGAATAGCAGCCCCTGTGTATATTATAGAGAATAGCAGTGCTGTGTATATTATAGAGAATTGCAGTCCCTGTGTATATTATAGAGAATAGCAGCCCCTGTGTATATTATAGAGAATAGCAGTCCCTGTGTATATTATAGAGAATAGCAGTCCCTGTGTATATTATAGAGAATACCAGTCCCTGTGTATATTATAGAGAATACCAGTCCCTGTGTATATTATAGAGAATAGCAGTCCCTGTGTATATTATAGAGAATAGCAGTCCCTGTGTATATTATAGAGAATAGCAGCCCCTGTGTATAATATAGAGAATAGCAGTCCCTGTGTATATTATAGAGAATAGCAGTCCCTGTGTATATTATAGAGAATAGCAGCCCCTGTGTATATTATAGAGAATAGCAGTCCCTGTGTATATTATAGAGAATAGCAGTCCCTGTGTATATTATAGAGAAGAGCAGTACCAGTGTATATTATAGAGAATAGCAGTCCCTGTGTATATTATAGAGAATAGCAGTCCCTGTGTATATTATGGAGAATAGCAGTCTCTGTGTATATTATAGAGAATAGCAGTCCCTGTGTATATTATAGAGAATAGCAGTCCCTGTGTATATTATAGAGAATAGCAGCCCCTGTGTGTATTATAGAGAATAGCAGTCCCTGTGTATAATATAGAGAATAGCAGTCCCTGTGTATATTATAGAGAATAGCAGTCACTGTGTATATTCTAGAGAATAGCAGTCCCTGTGTATGTTATAGAGAATAGCAGTCCCTGTGTATAATATAGAGAATAGCAGTCCCTGTGTATATTATAGAGAATAGCAGTCCCTGTGTATATTATAGAGAATAGCAGCCCCTGTGTATATTATAGAGAATAGCAGTCCCTGTGTATATTATAGAGAATAGCAGTCCCTGTGTATATTATAGAGAATAGCAGTCCCTGTGTATATTATAGGGAATAGCAGTCCCTGTGTATATTATAGAGAATAGCAGTCCCTGTGTGTATTATAGAGAATAGCAGCCCCTGTGTATATTATAGAGAATAGCAGTCCCTGTGTATATTATAGAGAATAGCAGTCCCTGTGTATATTATAGAGAATAGCAGTCGCTGTGTATATTATAGAGAATAGCAGTCCCTGTGTATATTATAGGGAATAGCAGTCCCTGTGTATATTATAGAGAATAGCAGTCCCTGTGTATATTATAGAGAATAGCAGTCCCTGTGTATATTATAGAGAATAGCAGCCCCTGTGTATATTATAGAGAATAGCAGACCCTGTGTATTATAGAGAATAGCAGTCCCTGTGTATATTATAGAGAATAGCAGTCCCTGTGTATATTTTAGAGAATAGCAGGCCCTGTGTATATTATAGGGAATAGCAGTCCCTGTGTGTATTATAGAGAATCGCAGTCCCTGTGTATATTATAGCAAATAGCAGTCCCTGTGTATATTATAGAGAATAGCAGTCCCTGTGTATATTACAGAGAATAGCAGTCCCTGTGTATATTATAGAGAATAGCAGTCCCTGTGTATATTATAGAGAATAGCAATCCCTGTGTATATTATAGAGAATAGCAGTCTCTGTGTATATTCTAGAGAACAGTAGTCCCTGTGTATATTATAGAGAATAGCAGTCCCTGTGTATATTATAGAGAATAGCAGCCCCTGTGTATATTATAGAGAATAGCAGTCCCTGTGTATATTATAGAGAATAACAGTACCTGTGTATATTATAGAGAATAGCAGTCCCTGTGTATATTATAGAGAATAGCAGCCCTGTGTATATTATAGAGAATAGCAGTCCCTGTGTATATTATAGAGAATAGCAGTCACTGTGTATATTATGGAGAATAGCAGTGCTGTGTATATTATAGAGAATAGCAGCCCCTGTGTATATTATAGAGAATAGCAGTCCCTGTGTATATTATAGAGAATAGCAGTCCCTGTGTATATTATAGAGAATAGCAGTCCCTGTGTATATTATAGAGAATAGCAGTCCCTGTGTATATTATAGAGAATAGCAGCCCCTGTGTATATTATAGAGAATAGCAGTCCCTGTGTATAATATAGAGAATAGCAGTCCCTGTGTATATTATAGAGAATAGCAGCCCCTGTGTATATTATGGAGAATAGCAGTCCCTGTGTATATTATAGTGAATAGCAGTCCCTGTGTATATTATAGAGAATAGCAGTCCCTGTGTATGTTATAGAGAATAGCAGTCCCTGTGTATATTATAGAGAATAGCAGTCCCTGTGTATATTATAGAGAATAACAGTCCCTGTGTATATTATAGAGAATAGCAGTCCCTGTTATATTATAGAGAATAGCAGTCCCTGTGTATATTATAGAGAATAGCAGACCCTGTGTATATTATAGAGAATAGCAGTCCCTGTGTATATTATAGAGAATAGCAGTCCCTGTGTGTATTATAGAGAATAGCAGTCCCTGTGTATATTATAGAGAATAGCAGCCCCTGTGTATATTATAGAGAATAGCAGCGCCTGTGTATATTATAGAGAATTGCAGTCCCTGTGTATATTATAGAGAATAGCAGTCCCTGTGTATATTATAGAGAATAGCAGTCCCTGTGTATATTATGGAGAATAGCAGTCTCTGTGTATATTATAGAGAATAGCAGTCCCTGTGTATATTATAGAGAATAGCAGTCCCTGTGTATATTATAGAGAATAGCAGTCCCTGTGTGTATTATAGAGAATAGCAGCCCCTGTGTATATTATAGAGAATAGCAGTCCCTGTGTATATTATAGAGAATAGCAGTCCCTGTGTATATTATGGAGAATAGCAGTCTCTGTGTATATTATAGAGAATAGCAGTCCCTGTGTATATTATAGAGAATAGCAGTCCCTGTGTATATTATAGAGAATAGCAGTCCCTGTGTATATTATAGGGAATAGCAGTCCCTGTGTATATTATAGAGAATAGCAGTCCCTGTGTATATTATAGAGAATAGCAGTCCCTGTGTATATTATAGAGAATAGCAGCCCCTGTGTATATTATAGAGAATAGCAGACCCTGTGTATATTATAGAGAATAGCAGTCCCTGTGTATATTATAGAGAATAGCAGTCCCTGTGTATATTTTAGAGAATAGCAGGCCCTGTGTATATTATAGGGAATAGCAGTCCCTGTGTGTATTATAGAGAATCGCAGTCCCTGTGTATATTATAGCAAAGAGCAGTCCCTGTGTATATTATAGAGAATAGCAGTCCCTGTGTATATTACAGAGAATAGCAGTCCCTGTGTATATTATAGAGAATAGCAATCCCTGTGTATATTATAGAGAATAGCAGTCTCTGTGTATATTCTAGAGAACAGTAGTCCCTGTGTATATTATAGAGAATAGCAGTCCCTGTGTATATTATAGAGAATAGCAGCCCCTGTGTATATTATAGAGAATAGCAGTCCCTGTGTATATTATAGAGAATAGCAGTCCCTGTGTATATTATAGAGAATAGCAGTCCCTGTGTATATTATAGAGAATAGCAGCCCTGTGTATATTATAGAGAATAGCAGTCCCTGTGTATATTATAGAGAATAGCAGTCACTGTGTATATTATGGAGAATAGCAGTGCTGTGTATATTATAGAGAATAGCAGCCCCTGTGTATATTATAGAGAATAGCAGTCCCTGTGTATATTATAGAGAATAGCAGTCCCTGTGTATATTATAGAGAATAGCAGTCCCTGTGTATATTATAGAGAATAGCAGTCCCTGTGTATATTATAGAGAATAGCAGTCCCTGTGTATAGTATAGAGAATAGCAGTCCCTGTGTATATTATAGAGAATAGCAGTCCCTGTGTATATTATAGAGAATAGCAGCCCCTGTGTATATTATGGAGAATAGCAGTCCCTGTGTATACTATAGTGAATAGCAGTCCCTGTGTATATTATAGAGAATAGCAGTCCCTGTGTATGTTATAGAGAATAGCAGTCCCTGTGTATATTATAGAGAATAGCAGTCCCTGTGTATATGATAGAGAATAACAGTCCCTGTGTATATTATAGAGAATAGCAGTCCCTGTTATATTATAGAGAATAGCAGTCCCTGTGTATATTATAGAGAATAGCAGACCCTGTGTATATTATAGAGAATAGCAGTCCCTGTGTATATTATAGAGAATAGCAGTCCCTGTGTGTATTATAGAGAATAGCAGTCCCTGTGTATATTATAGAGAATAGCAGCCCCTGTGTATATTATAGAGAATAGCAGTGCCTGTGTATATTATAGAGAATTGCAGTCCCTGTGTATATTATAGAGAATAGCAGTCCCTGTGTATATTATAGAGAATAGCAGCCCGTGTGTATATTATAGAGAATAGCAGTCCCTGTGTATATTATAGAGAATAGCAGTCCCTGTGTATATTATAGAGAATAGCAGCCCCTGTGTATATTATAGAGAATAGCAGTCCCTGTGTATATTATAGTGAATAGCAGTCCCTGTGTATATTATAGAGAATAGCAGCCCCTGTGTATGTTATAGAGAATAGCAGTCCCTGTGTATATTATAGAGAATAGCAGTCCCTGTGTATATTATAGAGAATTGCTGCCCCTGTGTATATTATAGAGAATAGCAGTCCCTGTGTATATTATACAGAATAGCAGTCCCTGTGTATATTATAGAGAATAGCAGTCCCTGTGTATATTATAGAGAATGGCAGTCCCTGTGTATATTATAGAGAATAGCAGTCCCTGTGTATATTATAGAGAATAGCAGTCCATGTGTATATTATAGAGAACAACAGTCCCTGTGTATATAATAGAGAATAGCAGTCCCTGTGTATATTATAGAGAATAGCAGTCCCTGTGTTTATTATAGAGAATAGCAGCCCCTGTGTATATTATAGAGAATAACAGTCCCTGTGTATATTATAGAGAATAGCAGTCCCTGTGTATATTATAGAGAATAGCAGTCACTGTGTATATTATAGAGAATAGCAGTCCCTGTGTATATTGTAGAGAATAGCAGACCCTGTGTATATTATAGAGAATAGCAGTCCCTGTGTATATTATAGAGAATAGCAGTCCCTGTGTGTATTATAGAGAATAGCAGCCCCTGTGTATATTATAGAGAATAGCAGTCCCTGTGTATATTATAGAGAATAGCAGTCCCTGTGTGTATTATAGAGAATAGCAGTGCCTGTGTATATTATAGGGAATAGCAGCCCCTGTGTATATTGTAGAGAATAGCTGTCCCTGTGTATATTATAGAGAATAGCAGTCCCTGTGTATATTATAGAGAATAGCAGTCCCTCTGTATATTATAGAGAATAGCAGCCCCTGTGTTTATTATAGAGAATAGCAGCCCCTGTGTATATTATAGAGAATAGCAGTCCCTGTGTATATTATAGAGAATCGCAGTCCCTGTGTATATTATAGGGAATAGCAGTCCCTGTGTGTATTATAGAGAATCGCAGTCCCTGTGTATATTATAGAGAATAGCAGTCCCTGTGTATATTACAGAGAATAGCAGTCCCTGTGTATATTATAGAGAATAGCAGTCCCTGTGTATATTATAGAGAATAGCAATCCCTGTGTATATTATAGAGAATAGCAGTCTCTGTGTATATTATAGAGAACAGCAGTCCCTGTGTATATTATAGAGAATAGCAGTCCCTGTGTATATTATAGAGAATAGCAGCCCCTGTGTATATTATAGAGAATTGCAGTCCCTGTGTATATTATAGAGAATATCAGTCCCTGTGTATATTATAGAGAATAGCAGCCCTGTGTATATTATAGAGAATAGCAGTCCCTGTGTATATTATAGAGAATAGCAGTCCCTGTGTATATTATAGGGAATAGCAGTCCCTGTGTATATTATAGAGAATAGCAGCCCCTGTGTATATTATAGAGAATAGCAGTGCTGTGTATATTATAGAGAATAGCAGCCCCTGTCTATATTATAGAGAAAAGCAGTGCCTGTGTATATTATACAGAATAGCAGTCCATGTGTATATTATAGAGAATAGCAGTCACTGTGTATATTATAGAGAATAGCAGCCCTTGTGTATATTATAGAGAATAGCAGTCCCTGTGTATATTATAGAGAATAGCAGTCCCTGTGTATATTATAGAGAATAGCAGCCCCTGTGTATATTATAGAGAATAGCAGTCCCTGTGTATATTATAGTGAATAGCAGTCCCTGTGCATATTATAGAGAATAGCAGTCCCTGTGTATGTTATAGAGAATAGCAGTCCCTGTGTATATTATAGAGAATAGCAGTCCCTGTGTATATTATAGAGAATAGCAGTCCCTGTGTATATTATAGAGAATAGCAGCCCCTGTGTATATTATAGAGAATAGCAGTCCCTGTGTATATTATAGAGAATAGCAGTCCCTGTGTATATTATAGAGAATAGCAGCCCCTGTGTATATTATGGAGAATAGCAGTCCCTGTGTATATTATAGTGAATAGCAGTCCCTGTGTATATTATAGAGAATAGCAGTCCCTGTGTATGTTATAGAGAATAGCAGTCCCTGTGTATATTATAGAGAATAGCAGTCCCTGTGTATATTATAGAGAATAACAGTCCCTGTGTATATTATAGAGAATAGCAGTCCCTGTTATATTATAGAGAATAGCAGTCCCTGTGTATATTATAGAGAATAGCAGACCCTGTGTATATTATAGAGAATAGCAGTCCCTGTGTATATTATAGAGAATAGCAGTCCCTGTGTGTATTATAGAGAATAGCAGTCCCTGTGTATATTATAGAGAATAGCAGCCCCTGTGTATATTATAGAGAATAGCAGTGCCTGTGTATATTATAGAGAATAGCAGTCCCTGTGTATATTATAGAGAATAGCAGTCCCTGTGTATATTATAGAGAATAGAAGCCCCTGTGTATATTATAGAGAATAGCAGTCCCTGTGTATATTATAGAGAATAGCAGTCCCTGTGTATATTATAGAGAATAGCAGCCCCTGTGTATATTATAGAGAATAGCAGTCCCTGTGTATATTATAGTGAATAGCAGTCCCTGTGTATATTATAGAGAATAGCAGTCCCTGTGTATGTTATAGAGAATAGCAGTCCCTGTGCATATTATAGAGAATAGCAGTCCCTGTGTATATTATAGAGAATTGCAGCCCCTGTGTATATTATAGAGAATAGCAGTCCCTGTGTATATTATACAGAATAGCAGTCCCTGTGTATATTATACAGAATAGCAGTCCCTGTGTATATTATAGAGAATGGCAGTCCCTGTGTATATTATAGAGAATAGCAGTCCCTGTGTATATTATAGAGAATAGCAGTCCATGTGTATATTATAGAGAACAACAGTCCCTGTGTATATTATAGAGAATAGCAGTCCCTGTGTATATTATAGAGAATAGCAGTCCCTGTGTTTATTATAGAGAATAGCAGCCCCTGTGTATATTATAGAGAATAACAGTCCCTGTGTATATTATAGAGAATAGCAGTCCCTGTGTATATTATAGAGAATAGCAGTCACTGTGTATATTATAGAGAATAGCAGTCCCTGTGTATATTGTAGAGAATAGCAGACCCTGTGTATATTATAGAGAATAGCAGTCCCTGTGTATATTATAGAGAATAGCAGTCCCTGTGTGTATTATAGAGAATAGCAGCCCCTGTGTATATTATAGAGAATAGCAGTCCCTGTGTATATTATAGAGAATAGCAGTCCCTGTGTGTATTATAGAGAATAGCAGTGCCTGTGTATATTATAGGGAATAGCAGTCCCTGTGTATATTATAGAGAATAGCAGTCCCTGTGTGTATTATAGAGAATAGCAGCCCCTGTGTATATTATAGAGAATAGCAGTCGCTGTGTATATGATAGAGAATAGCAGTCCCTCTGTATATTATAGAGAATAGCAGCCCCTGTGTTTATTATAGAGAATAGCAGCCCCTGTGTATATTATAGAGAATCGCAGTCCCTGTGTATATTATAGGGAATAGCAGTCCCTGTGTGTATTATAGAGAATCGCAGTCCCTGTGTATATTATAGAGAATAGAAGCCCGTGTGTATATTATAGAGAATAGCAGTCCCTGTGTATATTATAGAGAATAGCAGTCCCTGTGTATATTACAGAGAATAGCAGCCCCTGTGTATATTATAGAGAATAGCAGTCCCTGTGTATATTATAGTGAATAGCAGTCCCTGTGTATATTATAGAGAATAGCAGTCCCTGTGTATGTTATAGAGAATAGCAGTCCCTGTGTATATTATAGAGAATAGCAGTCCCTGTGTATATTATAGAG
Source organism: Isurus oxyrinchus (assembly GCA_026770705.1). Lineage (NCBI taxonomy): Eukaryota > Metazoa > Chordata > Chondrichthyes > Lamniformes > Lamnidae > Isurus > Isurus oxyrinchus. The sequence goes on from JANJGN010000817.1 coordinate 103,172, forward strand.
AATTGCAGCCCCTGTGTATATTATAGAGAATAGCAGTCCCTGTGTATATTATACAGAATAGCAGTCCCTGTGTATATTATACAGAATAGCAGTCCCTGTGTATATTATAGAGAATGGCAGTCCCTGTGTATATTATAGAGAATAGCAGCCCCTGTGTATATTATAGAGAATAGCAGTCCCTGTGTATATTATAGTGAATAGCAGTCCCTGTGTATATTATAGAGAATAGCAGCCCCTGTGTATGTTATAGAGAATAGCAGTCCCTGTGTATATTATAGAGAATAGCAGTCCCTGTGTATATTATAGAGAATTGCAGCCCCTGTGTATATTATAGAGAATAGCAGTCCCTGTGTATATTATACAGAATAGCAGTCCCTGTGTATATTATAGAGAATAGCAGTCCCTGTGTATATTATAGAGAATGGCAGTCCCTTTGTATATTATAGAGAATAGCAGTCCCTGTGTATATTATAGAGAATAGCAGTCCATGTGTATATTATAGAGAACAACAGTCCCTGTGTATATTATAGAGAATAGCAGTCCCTGTGTATATTATAGAGAATAGCAGTCCCTGTGTTTATTATAGAGAATAGCAGCCCCTGTGTATATTATAGAGAATAACAGTCCCTGTGTATATTATAGAGAATAGCAGTCCCTGTGTATATTATAGAGAATAGCAGTCACTGTGTATATTATAGAGAATAGCAGTCCCTGTGTATATTGTAGAGAATAGCAGACCCTGTGTATATTATAGAGAATAGCAGTCCCTGTGTATATTATAGAGAATAGCAGTCCCTGTGTGTATTATAGAGAATAGCAGCCCCTGTGTATATTATAGAGAACAGCAGTCCCTGTGTATATTATAGAGAATAGCAGTCCCTGTGTGTATTATAGAGAATAGCAGTGCCTGTGTATATTATAGGGAATAGCAGCCCCTGTGTATATTGTAGAGAATAGCAGTCCCTGTGTATATTATAGAGAATAGCAGTCCCTGTGTATATTATAGAGAATAGCAGTCCCTCTGTATATTATAGAGAATAGCAGCCCCTGTGTTTATTATAGAGAATAGCAGCCCCTGTGTATATTATAGAGAATAGCAGTCCCTGTGTATATTATAGAGAATCGCAGTCCCTGTGTATATTATAGGGAATAGCAGTCCCTGTGTGTATTATAGAGAATCGCAGTCCCTGTGTATATTATAGAGAATAGCAGTCCCTGTGTATATTACAGAGAATAGCAGTCCCTGTGTATATTATAGAGAATAGCAGTCCCTGTGTATATTATAGAGAATAGCAATCCCTGTGTATATTATAGAGAATAGCAGTCTCTGTGTATATTATAGAGAACAGCAGTCCCTGTGTATATTATAGAGAATAGCAGTCCCTGTGTATATTATAGAGAATAGCAGCCCCTGTGTATATTATAGAGAATTGCAGTCCCTGTGTATATTATAGAGAATATCAGTCCCTGTGTATATTATAGAGAATAGCAGCCCTGTGTATATTATAGAGAATAGCAGTCCCTGTGTATATTATAGAGAATAGCAGTCCCTGTGTATATTATAGGGAATAGCAGTCCCTGTGTATATTATAGAGAATAGCAGCCCCTGTGTATATTATAGAGAATAGCAGTGCTGTGTATATTATAGAGAATAGCAGCCCCTGTCTATATTATAGAGAAAAGCAGTGCCTGTGTATATTATACAGAATAGCAGTCCATGTGTATATTATAGAGAATAGCAGTCACTGTGTATATTATAGAGAATAGCAGCCCTTGTGTATATTATAGAGAATAGCAGTCCCTGTGTATATTATAGAGAATAGCAGTCCCTGTGTATATTATAGAGAATAGCAGCCCCTGTGTATATTATAGAGAATAGCAGTCCCTGTGTATATTATAGTGAATAGCAGTCCCTGTGCATATTATAGAGAATAGCAGTCCCTGTGTATGTTATAGAGAATAGCAGTCCCTGTGTATATTATAGAGAATAGCAGTCCCTGTGTATATTATAGAGAATAGCAGTCCCTGTGTATATTATAGAGAATAGCAGCCCCTGTGTATATTATAGAGAATAGCAGTCCCTGTGTATATTATAGAGAATAGCAGTCCTTGTGTATATTATAGAGAATAGCAGCCCCTGTGTATATTATGGAGAATAGCAGTCCCTGTGTATATTATAGTGAATAGCAGTCCCTGTGTATATTATAGAGAATAGCAGTCCCTGTGTATGTTATAGAGAATAGCAGTCCCTGTGTATATTATAGAGAATAGCAGTCCCTGTGTATATTATAGAGAATAACAGTCCCTGTGTATATTATAGAGAATAGCAGTCCCTGTTATATTATAGAGAATAGCAGTCCCTGTGTATATTATAGAGAATAGCAGACCCTGTGTATATTATAGAGAATAGCAGTCCCTGTGTATATTATAGAGAATAGCAGTCCCTGTGTGTATTATAGAGAATAGCAGTCCCTGTGTATATTATAGAGAATAGCAGCCCCTGTGTATATTATAGAGAATAGCAGTGCCTGTGTATATTATAGAGAATAGCAGTCCCTGTGTATATTATAGAGAATAGCAGTCCCTGTGTATATTATAGAGAATAGAAGCCCGTGTGTATATTATAGAGAATAGCAGTCCCTGTGTATATTATAGAGAATAGCAGTCCCTGTGTATATTATAGAGAATAGCAGCCCCTGTGTATATTATAGAGAATAGCAGTCCCTGTGTATATTATAGTGAATAGCAGTCCCTGTGTATATTATAGAGAATAGCAGTCCCTGTGTATGTTATAGAGAATAGCAGTCCCTGTGTATATTATAGAGAATAGCAGTCCCTGTGTATATTATAGAGAATTGCAGCCCCTGTGTATATTATAGAGAATAGCAGTCCCTGTGTATATTATACAGAATAGCAGTCCCTGTGTATATTATACAGAATAGCAGTCCCTGTGTATATTATAGAGAATGGCAGTCCCTGTGTATATTATAGAGAATAGCAGTCCCTGTGTATATTATAGAGAATAGCAGTCCATGTGTATATTATAGAGAACAACAGTCCCTGTGTATATTATAGAGAATACCAGTCCCTGTGTATATTATAGAGAATAGCAGTCCCTGTGTTTATTATAGAGAATAGCAGCCCCTGTGTATATTATAGAGAATAACAGTCCCTGTGTATATTATAGAGAATAGCAGTCCCTGTGTATATTATAGATAATAGCAGTCACTGTGTATATTATAGAGAATAGCAGTCCCTGTGTATATTGTAGAGAATAGCAGACCCTGTGTATATTATAGAGAATAGCAGTCCCTGTGTATATTATAGAGAATAGCAGTCCCTGTGTGTATTATAGAGAATAGCAGCCCCTGTGTATATTATAGAGAATAGCAGTCCCTGTGTATATTATAGAGAATAGCAGTCCCTGTGTGTATTATAGAGAATAGCAGTGCCTGTGTATATTATAGGGAATAGCAGTCCCTGTGTATATTATAGAGAATAGCAGTCCCTGTGTGTATTATAGAGAATAGCAGCCCCTGTGTATATTATAGAGAATAGCAGTCGCTGTGTATATGATAGAGAATAGCAGTCCCTCTGTATATTATAGAGAATAGCAGCCCCTGTGTTTATTATAGAGAATAGCAGCCCCTGTGTATATTATAGAGAATCGCAGTCCCTGTGTATATTATAGGGAATAGCAGTCCCTGTGTGTATTATAGAGAATCGCAGTCCCTGTGTATATTATAGAGAATAGAAGCCCGTGTGTATATTATAGAGAATAGCAGTCCCTGTGTATATTATAGAGAATAGCAGTCCCTGTGTATATTATAGAGAATAGCAGCCCCTGTGTATATTATAGAGAATAGCAGTCCCTGTGTATATTATAGTGAATAGCAGTCCCTGTGTATATTATAGAGAATAGCAGTCCCTGTGTATGTTATAGAGAATAGCAGTCCCTGTGTATATTATAGAGAATAGCAGTCCCTGTGTATATTATAGAGAATTGCAGCCCCTGTGTATATTATAGAGAATAGCAGTCCCTGTGTATATTATACAGAATAGCAGTCCCTGTGTATATTATACAGAATAGCAGTCCCTGTGTATATTATAGAGAATGGCAGTCCCTGTGTATATTATAGAGAATAGCAGTCCCTGTGTATATTATAGAGAATAGCAGTCCATGTGTATATTATAGAGAACAACAGTCCCTGTGTATATTATAGAGAATAGCAGTCCCTGTGTATATTATAGAGAATAGCAGTCCCTGTGTTTATTATAGAGAATAGCAGCCCCTGTGTATATTATAGAGAATAACAGTCCCTGTGTATATTATAGAGAATAGCAGTCCCTGTGTATATTATAGAGAATAGCAGTCACTGTGTATATTATAGAGAATAGCAGTCCCTGTGTATATTGTAGAGAATAGCAGTCCCTGTGTATATTATAGAGAATAGCAGTCCCTGTGTATATTATAGAGAATAGCAGTCCCTGTGTGTATTATAGAGAATAGCAGCCCCTGTGTATATTATAGAGAATAGCAGTCCCTGTGTATATTATAGAGAATAGCAGTCCCTGTGTGTATTATAGAGAATAGCAGTGCCTGTGTATATTATAGGGAATAGCAGTCCCTGTGTATATTATAGAGAATAGCAGTCCCTGTGTGTATTATAGAGAATAGCAGCCCCTGTGTATATTATAGAGAATAGCAGTCGCTGTGTATATGATAGAGAATAGCAGTCCCTCTGTATATTATAGAGAATAGCAGCCCCTGTGTTTATTATAGAGAATAGCAGCCCCTGTGTATATTATAGAGAATAGCAGTCCCTGTGTATATTATAGAGAATCGCAGTCCCTGTGTATATTATAGCGAATAGCAGTCCCTGTGTGTATTATAGAGAATCGCAGTCCCTGTGTATATTATAGAGAATAGCAGTCCCTGTGTATATTACAGAGAATAGCAGTTACCTGTGTATATTATAGAGAATAGCAGTCCCTGTGTATATTATAGAGAATAGCAATCCCTGTGTATATTATAGAGAATAGCAGTCTCTGTGTATATTATAGAGAACAGCAGTCCCTGTGTATATTATAGAGAATAGCAGTCCCTGTGTATATTATAGAGAATAGCAGCCCCTGTGTATATTATAGAGAATAGCAGTCCCTGTGTATATTATAGAGAATATCAGTCCCTGTGTATATTATAGAGAATAGCAGCCCTGTGTATATTATAGAGAATAGCAGTCCCTGTGTATATTATAGAGAATAGCAGTCCCTGTGTATATTATAGGGAATAGCAGTCCCTGTGTATATTATAGAGAATAGCAGCCCCTGTGTATATTATAGAGAATAGCAGTGCTGTGTATATTATAGAGAATAGCAGCCCCTGTCTATATTATAGAGAAAAGCAGTGCCTGTGTATATTATACAGAATAGCAGTCCATGTGTATATTATAGAGAATAGCAGTCCCTGTGTATATTATAGAGAATAGCAGCCCTTGTGTATATTATAGAGAATAGCAGTCCCTGTGTATATTATAGAGAATAGCAGTGCCTGTGTATATTATAGAGAATAGCAGCCCCTGTGTATATTATAGAGAATAGCAGTCCCTGTGTATATTATAGTGAATAGCAGTCCCTGTGCATATTATAGAGAATAGCAGTCCCTGTGTATGTTATAGAGAATAGCAGTCCCTGTGTATATTATAGAGAATAGCAGTCCCTGTGTATATTATAGAGAATAGCAGTCCCTGTGTATATTATAGAGAATAGCAGTCCCTGTGTATATTATAGAGAATAGCAGTCCCTGTGTGTATTATAGAGAATAGCAGCCCCTGTGTATATTATAGAGAATAGCAGCCCCTGTGTATATTATAGCGAATAGCAGCCCCTGTGTATATTATAGAGAACAACAGTCCCTGTGTATATTATAGAGAATAGCAGTCCCTGTGTGTATTATAGAGAATAGCAGTCCCTGTGTATATTATAGAGAATAGCAGTCCATGTGTATATTATAGAGAACAACAGTCCCTGTGTATATTATAGAAAATAGCAGTCCCTGTGTATATTATAGAGAATAGCAGTCCCTGTGTGTATTATAGAGAATAGCAGTCCCTGTGTATATTATTGAGAATAGCAGCCCCTGTGTATATTATAGAGAATAGCAGTGCCTGTGTATATTATAGAGAATAGCAGTCCCTGTGTATATTATAGAGAATAGCAGTCCCTGTGTATATTATAGAGAATAGCAGCCCGTGTGTATATTATAGAGAATAGCAGTCCCTGTGTATATTATAGAGAATAGCAGTCCCTGTGTATATTATAGAGAATAGCAGCCCCTGTGTATATTATAGAGAATAGCAGTCCCTGTGTATATTATTTTGAATAGCAGTCCCTGTGTATATTATAGAGAATAGCAGTCCCTGTGTATGTTACAGAGAATAGCAGTCCCTGTGTATATTATAGAGAATAGCAGTCCCTGTGTATATTATAGAGAATAGCAGCCCCTGTGTATATTATAGAGAATAGCAGTCCCTGTGTATATTATAGAGAATAGCAGTCCCTGTGTATATTATAGAGAATAGCAGTCCCTGTGTATATTATAGAGAATGGCAGTCCCTGTGTATATTATAGAGAATAGCAGTCCCTGTGTATATTATAGAGAATAGCAGTCCATGTGTATATTATAGAGAACAACAGTCCCTGTGTATATTATAGAGAATAGCAGTCCCTGTGTATATTATAGAGAATAGCAGTCCCTGTGTTTATTATAGAGAATAGCAGCCCCTGTGTATATTATAGAGAATAACAGTCCCTGTGTATATTATAGAGAATAGCAGTCCCTGTGTATATTATAGAGAATAGCAGTCACTGTGTATATTATAGAGAATAGCAGTCCCTGTGTATATTGTAGAGAATAGCAGACCCTGTGTATATTATAGAGAATAGCAGTCCCTGTGTATATTATAGAGAATAGCAGTCCCTGTGTGTATTATAGAGAATAGCAGCCCCTGTGTGTATTATAGAGAATAGCAGTCCCTGTGTATATTATAGAGAATAGCAGTCCCTGTGTGTATTATAGAGAATAGCAGTGCCTGTGTATATTATAGGGAATAGCAGTCCCTGTGTATATTATAGAGAATAGCAGTCCCTGTGTGTATTATAGAGAATAGCAGCCCCTGTGTATATTATAGAGAATAGCAGTCGCTGTGTATATTATAGAGAATAGCAGTCCCTCTGTATATTATAGAGAATAGCAGCCCCTGTGTTTATTATAGAGAATAGCAGCCCCTGTGTATATTATAGAGAATAGCAGTCCCTGTGCATATTATAGAGAATAGCAGTCCCTGTGTATATTATAGGGAATAGCAGTCCCTGTGTGTATTATAGAGAATCGCAGTCCCTGTGTATATTATAGAGAATAGCAGTCCCTGTGTATATTACAGAGAATAGCAGTCCCTGTGTATATTATAGAGAATAGCAGTCCCTGTGTATATTATAGAGAATAGCAATCCCTGTGTATATTATAGAGAATAGCAGTCTCTGTGTATATTATAGAGAACAGCAGTCCCTGTGTATATTATAGAGAATAGCAGTCCCTGTGTATATTATAGAGAATAGCAGCCCCTGTGTATATTATAGAGAATAGCAGTCCCTGTGTATATTATAGAGAATATCAGTCCCTGTGTATATTATAGAGAATAGCAGCCCTGTGTATATTATAGAGAATAGCAGTCCCTGTGTATATGATAGAGAATAGCAGTCCCTGTGTATATTATAGGGAATAGCAGTCCCTGTGTATATTATAGAGAATAGCAGCCCCTGTGTATATTATAGAGAATAGCAGTGCTGTGTATATTATAGAGAATAGCAGCCCCTGTCTATATTATAGAGAAAAGCAGTGCCTGTGTATATTATACAGAATAGCAGCCCCTGTGTATATTATAGCGAATAGCAGCCCCTGTGTATATTATAGAGAACAACAGTCCCTCTGTATATTATAGAGAATAGCAGTCCCTGTGTGTATTATAGAGAATAGCAGTCCCTGTGTATATTATAGAGAATAGCAGTCCATGTGTATATTATAGAGAACAACAGTCCCTGTGTATATTATAGAGAATAGCAGTCCCTGTGTATATTATAGAGAATAGCAGTCCCTGTGTTTATTATAGAGAATAGCAGCCCCTGTGTATATTATAGAGAATAACAGTCCCTGTGTATATTATAGAGAATAGCAGTCCCTGTGTATATTATAGAGAATAGCAGTCACTGTGTATATTATAGAGAATAGCAGTCCCTGTGTATATTATAGAGAATAGCAGACCCTGTGTATATTATAGAGAATAGGAGTCCCTATGTATATTGTAGAGAATAGCAGTCCCTGTGTATATTATAGAGAATAGCAGTCCCTGTGTATATTATAGAGAATAGCAGTCCCTGTGTATATTATAGAGAATAGCAGTCCCTGTGTATATTATAGAGAATAGCAGTCCCTGTGTGTATCATAGAGAATAGCAGCCCCTGTGTATATTATAGAGAATAGCAGTCCCTGTGTATATTATAGAGAATAGCAGTCCCTGTGTGTATTATAGAGAATAGCAGTCCCTGTGTATATTATAGAGAATAGCAGACCCTGTGTATATTATAGAGAATAGCAGTCCCTGTGTATATTATAGAGAATAGCAGTCCCTGTGTATATTATAGAGAATAGCAGTCCCTGTGTATATTATAGAGAATAGCAGTCCCTGTGTATATTATAGAGAATAGCAGTCCCTGTGTGTATTATAGAGAATAGCAGTCCCTGTGTATATTATAGAGAATAGCAGTCCCTGTGTATATTATAGAGAATAGCAGTCCCTGTGTATATTATAGAGAATAGCAGTCCCTGTGTATATTATAGAGAATAGCAGTCCCTGTGTATATTATAGAGAATAGCAGTCCCTGTGTATATTATAGAGAATAGCAGTCCCTGTGTATATTATAGAGAATAGCAGGCCCTGTGCATATTATAGAGAATAGCAGTCCCTGTGTATATTATAGAGAACAGCAGTCCCTGTGTATATTATAGAGAATAGCAGTCCCTGTGTATATTATAGAGAATAGCAGTCCCTGTGTGTATTATAGAGAATAGCAGTCCCTGTGTGTATTATAGGGAATAGCTCTTCCTGTGTATATTATAGAGAATAGCAGTCCCTGTGTATATTACAGAGAATAGCAGTCCCTGTGTATATTATAGAGAATAGCAGTCCCTCTGTATATTATAGAGAATATCAGTCCCTGTGTATATTACAGAGAATAGCATCCCCGTGTATATTACAGAGAATAGCATCCCTGCGTATATTACAGAGAATAGCAGTCCCTGTGTATATTATAGCGAATAGCAGTCCCTGTCTATAATAAAGTGAATAGCAGTCCCTGTGTATATTACAGAGAATAGCAGTCCCTGTGTATATTATAGAGAATAGCAGTCCCTGTGTTTATTATAGAGAATAGCAGTCCCTGTGTATATTATAGAGAATAGCAGTCCCTGTGTATATTATAGAGAATAGCAGTCCCTGTGTATATTATAGAGAATAGCAGTCCCTGTGAATATTATAGAGAATAGCAGTCCCTGTGTATATTATAGAGAATAGCAGCCCCTGTGTGGATTATAGAGAATAGCAGCCCCTGTGTATATTATAGAGATTAGCAGTCCCTGTGTATATTATAGAGAATAGCAGTCCTGTGTATAATATAGAGAATAGCAGTCCCTGTGTATATTATAGAGAATAGCAGTCCCTGTGTATATTATGGAGAATAGCAGTCCCTGTGTATATTATAGAGAATAGCAGTCCCTGTGTATATTATAGAGAATAGCCGTCCCTGTGTATATTATAGAGAATAGCAGTCCCTGTGGAAATTATAGAGAATAGCAGTCCCTGTGTATATTATAGAGAATAGCAGTCTCTGTGTATATTATAGAGAATAGCAGCCCCTGTGTGGATTATAGAGAATATCAGTCCCTGTGTATATTATAGAGAATAGCAGCCCCTCTGTATATTATAGAGAACAGCAGTCCCTGTGTGTATTATAGAGAATATCAGACCCTGCGTATATTATAGAGAATAGCAAAACCTGTGTATATTATAGAGAATAGCAGCCCCTGTGCATATTAAAGAGAATAGCAGTCCCTGTGTATATTACAGAGAATAGCAGTCCCTGTGTATATTATAAAGAATAGCAGTCCCTGTGTATATTACAGAGAATAGCAGTCCCTGTGTATATTATAGAGAATAGCATTCCCTGTGTATATTATAAGAGAATAGCAGTCCCTGTGTATATTATAGAGAATAGCAGTCCGTGTGTATATTATAGAGAATAGCAGCTCCTGTGTATATAATAGTGAATAGCAGTCCCTGTGTATATTATAGAGAATAGCAGTCCCTGTGTATATTATAGAGAATAGCAGTCCCTGTGTATATTATAGAGAATAGCAATCCCTGTGTATATTATAGAGAATAGCAGTCCCTGTGTATATTATAGAGAATAGCAGTCCCTGTGTATATTATAGAGAATAGCAGTCCCTGTGTATATTATAGAGAATAGCTGCCCCTGTGTATATTATAGAGAATAGCAGTCCCTGTGTATATTATAGAGAATAGCATCCCTGTGTATATTATAGAGAATAGCAGTCCCTGTGTATATTATAGAGAATAGCAGTCCCTGTGTATATTATAGAGAATAGCAGTCCCTGTGTATATTATAGAGAATAGCAATCCCTGTGTATATTATAGAGAATAGCAATCCCTGTGTATATTATAGAGAATAGCAGTCCTGTGTATATTATAGAGAATAGCAGTCCCTGTGTATATTATAGAGAATAGCAGTCCCTGTGTATATTATAGAGAATAGCAGTCCCTGTGTATATTATAGAGATTAGCAGCTCCTGTGTATATTATAGAGAATAGCAGTCCCTGTGTATATTATAGAGAATAGCAGTCCCCTGTGTATATAACAGAGAATAGCAGTCCCTGTGTATATTATAGAGAATAGTAGTCCCTGTGTATATTAAAGAGAATAGCAGTCCCTGTGTATATTATAGAGAATAGCAGTCCCTGTGTATATTATAGAGAATAGCAGCCCCTGTGTATATTATAGAGAATAGCAGTCCCTGTGTATATTAAAGAGAATAGCAGTCCCTGTGTATATTATAGAGAATAGTAGTCCCTGTGTATATTAAAGAGAATAGCAGTCCCTGTGTATATTAAGCAGAATAGCATTCCCTGTGAATATTACAGTGTATGTCAGTCCTGGTGTTTAGTGTAGTGAATAAGAGTTCATTAGGTTATTATAGCGAACAGCAGTGCCTGTCTGTGTTATAGACGATTTGAGATTCTATGTATATTATAGTTATTAGCAGTCACTGCATGTATTATAGAGAATAGAAGTTCCTGTGTATATTATAGAGAATAGCAGTCCCTGTGTATATTATAGAGAATAGCAGTCCCTGTGTATATTATAGAGAATAACAGTCCCTGTGTATATTATAGCGAATAGCAGACACTGTATGTATTACAGAGAATAGCAGTCCCTGTGTATATTACAGAGAATAGCAGTCCCTGTGTATATTAAAGAGAATAGCCTTCCGTGAGTATATTATAGAGAATAGCAGTCCCTGTATATATTATAGATAATAGCAAACCCTGTATATATTGTAGAGAATCCATGTCGCTGTATATATTACAGAGAATAGCAGTCCCTGTGTATATTAAAGAGAATAGTAGTCCCTGTGTATATTAAAGAGAATAGCAGTCCCTGTGTATATTAAGCAGAATAGCATTCCCTGTGAATGTTACAGTGAATGTCAGTCCTGGTGTTTAGTGTAGTGAATAAGAGTTCATTAGGTTATTATAGCGAACAGCAGTGCCTGTCTGTGTTATAGACGATTTGAGATTCTATGTATATTATAGTTATTAGCAGTCACTGCATGTATTATAGAGAATAGAAGTTCCTGTGTATATTATAGAGAATAGCAGTCCCTGTGTATATTATAGAGAATAGCAGTCCCTGTGTATATTATAGAGAATAACAGTCCCTGTGTATATTATAGCGAATAGCAGACACTGTATGTATTACAGAGAATAGCAGTCCCTGTGTATATTACAGAGAATAGCAGTCCCTGTGTATATTAAAGAGAATAGCCTTCCGTGAGTATATTATAGAGAATAGCAGTCCCTGTATATATTATAGATAATAGCAAACCCTGTATATATTGTAGAGAATCCATGTCGCTGTATATATTATAGAGAATAGCAGTCCCAGTGTATATTATAGAGACTAACAGTCCCTGTGTATATTATAGAGAATAGCAGTCCCTGTGTATATTATAGAGAATAGCAGCCCCTGTGTGGATTATAGAGAATAGCAGCCCCTGTGTATATTATAGAGATTAGCAGTCCCTGTGTATATTATAGAGAATAGCAGTCCCTGTGTATATTATAGAGAATAGCAGTCCCTGTGTATATTATAGAGAATAGCAGTCCCTGTGTATATTATAGAGAATAGCAGTCCCTGTGTATATTATAGAGAATAGCAGTCCCTGTGTATATTATAGAGAATGGCAGTCCCTGTGTATATTATAGAGAATAGCAGTCCCTGTGTATATTATAGAGAATAGCAATCCCTGTGTATATTATAGAGAATAGCAGTCCCTGTGTATATTATAGAGAATAGCAGTCCCTGTGGAAATTATAGAGAATAGCATTCCCTGTGTATATTATAGAGAATAGCAGCCCCTGTGTGGATTATAGAGAATAGCAGTCACTGTGTATATTATAGAGAATAGCAGCCCCTCTGTATATTATAGAGAACAGCAGTCCCTGTGTGTATTATAGAGAATATCAGCCCCTGTGTATATTATAGAGAATAGCAAAACCTGTGTATATTATAGAGAATAGCAGTCCCTGTGTATATTCTGGAGAATAGCAGTCCCTGTGTATATTATAGAGAATAGCAGTCACTGTATGTATTATAGAGAATAGCAGTCCCTGTGTAGATTATAGAGATTAGCAGTCCCTGTGTATATTATAGAGAATAGCAGTCCCTGTGTATATTATAGAGAATAGCAGTCCCTGTGTATATTATAGAGAATAGCAGCCCCTGTGTATATTATAGAGAATAGCAGTCCCTGTGTGTATTATAGAGAATAGCAGTCCCTGTGTATATTATAGAGAATAGCAGTCCCTGTGTATATTATAGAGAATAGCAGCCCCTGTGTATATTATAGAGAATAGCAGTCCCTGTGTGTATTATAGAGAATAGCAGCCCCTGTGTATATTATAGAGAATAGCAGTCCCTGTGTATTATAGAGAATAGCAGCCCCTGTGTATATTATAGAGAATAGCAGTCCCTGTGTATATTATAGAGAATAGCAGTCCCTGTGTATATTATAGAGAATAGCAGTCCCTGTGTATATTATAGAGAATAGCAGCCCCTGTGTATATTATAGAGAATAGCAGTCCCTGTGTATATTATAGAGAATAGCAGTCCCTGTGTATATTATAGAGAAAAGCAGTCCCTGTGTATATTATAGAGAATAGCAGTCCCTGTGTATATTATAGAGAATAGCAGTCCCTGTGTATATTATAGAGAGTAGCAGTCCCTGTGTATATTATAGAGAATAGCAGTCCCTGTGTATATTATAGAGAATAGCAGTCCCTGTGCATATTATAGCGAAAAGCAGTCCCTGTGTGTATTATAGAGAATAGCAGTGCCTGTGTATATTATAGGGAATAGCAGTCCCTGTGTATATTATAGAGAATAGCAGTCCCTGTGTGTATTATAGAGAATAGCAGCCCCTGTGTATATTATAGAGAATAGCAGTCGCTGTGTATATTATAGAGAATAGCAGTCCCTCTGTATATTATAGAGAATAGCAGCCCCTGTGTTTATTATAGAGAATAGCAGCCCCTGTGTATATTATAGAGAATAGCAGTCCCTGTGTATATTATAGAGAATAGCAGTCCCTGTGCATATTATAGGGAATAGCAGTCCCTGTGTGTATTATAGAGAATCGCAGTCCCTGTGTATATTATAGAGAATAGCAGTCCCTGTGTATATTACAGAGAATAGCAGTCCCTGTGTATATTATAGAGAATAGCAGTCCCTGTGTATATTATAGAGAATAGCAATCCCTGTGTATATTATAGAGAATAGCAGTCTCTGTGTATATTATAGAGAACAGCAGTCCCTGTGTATATTATAGAGAATAGCAGTCCCTGTGTATATTATAGAGAATAGCAGCCCCTGTGTATATTATAGAGAATAGCAGTCCCTGTGTATATTATAGAGAATATCAGTCCCTGTGTATATTATAGAGAATAGCAGCCCTGTGTATATTATAGAGAATAGCAGTCCCTGTGTATATGATAGAGAATAGCAGTCCCTGTGTATATTATAGGGAATAGCAGTCCCTGTGTATATTATAGAGAATAGCAGCCCCTGTGTATATTATAGAGAATAGCAGTGCTGTGTATATTATAGAGAATAGCAGCCCCTGTCTATATTATAGAGAAAAGCAGTGCCTGTGTATATTATACAGAATAGCAGTCCATGTGTATATTATAGAGAATAGCAGTCCCTGTGTATATTATAGAGAATAGCAGTCCCTGTGTATATTATAGAGAATAGCAGTCCCTGTGTATATTATAGAGAATAGCAGCCCCTGTGTATATTATAGAGAATAGCAGTCCCTGTGTATATTATAGAGAATATCAGTCCCTGTGTATATTATAGAGAATAGCAGCCCTGTGTATATTATAGAGAATAGCAGTCCCTGTGTATATGATAGAGAATAGCAGTCCCTGTGTATATTATAGGGAATAGCAGTCCCTGTGTATATTATAGAGAATAGCAGCCCCTGTGTATATTATAGAGAATAGCAGTGCTGTGTATATTATAGAGAATAGCAGCCCCTGTCTATATTATAGAGAAAAGCAGTGCCTGTGTATATTATACAGAATAGCAGCCCCTGTGTATATTATAGCGAATAGCAGCCCCTGTGTATATTATAGAGAACAACAGTCCCTCTGTATATTATAGAGAAGAGCAGTCCCTGTGTGTATTATAGAGAATAGCAGTCCCTGTGTATATTATAGAGAATAGCAGTCCATGTGTATATTATAGAGAACAACAGTCCCTGTGTATATTATAGAGAATAGCAGTCCCTGTGTATATTATAGAGAATAGCAGTCCCTGTGTTTATTATAGAGAATAGCAGCCCCTGTGTATATTATAGAGAATAACAGTCCCTGTGTATATTATAGAGAATAGCAGTCCCTGTGTATATTATAGAGAATAGCAGTCACTGTGTATATTATAGAGAATAGCAGTCCCTGTGTATATTATAGAGAATAGCAGACCCTGTGTATATTATAGAGAATAGCAGTCCCTGTGTATATTGTAGAGAATAGCAGTCCCTGTGTATATTATAGAGAATAGCAGTCCCTGTGTATATTATAGAGAATAGCAGTCCCTGTGTATATTATAGAGAATAGCAGTCCCTGTGTATATTATAGAGAATAGCAGTCCCTGTGTGTATCATAGAGAATAGCAGCCCCTGTGTATATTATAGAGAATAGCAGTCCCTGTGTATATTATAGAGAATAGCAGTCCCTGTGTGTATTATAGAGAATAGCAGTCCCTGTGTATATTATAGAGAATAGCAGACCCTGTGTATATTATAGAGAATAGCAGTCCCTGTGTATATTATAGAGAATAGCAGTCCCTGTGTATATTATAGAGAATAGCAGTCCCTGTGTATATTATAGAGAATAGCAGTCCCTGTGTATATTATAGAGAATAGCAGTCCCTGTGTGTATTATAGAGAATAGCAGTCCCTGTGTATATTATAGAGAATAGCAGTCCCTGTGTATATTATAGAGAATAGCAGTCCCTGTGTATATTATAGAGAATAGCAGTCCCTGTGTATATTATAGAGAATAGCAGTCCCTGTGTATATTATAGAGAATAGCAGTCCCTGTGTATATTATAGAGAATAGCAGTCCCTGTGTATATTATAGAGAATAGCAGGCCCTGTGCATATTATAGAGAATAGCAGTCCCTGTGTATATTATAGAGAACAGCAGTCCCTGTGTATATTATAGAGAATAGCAGTCCCTGTGTATATTATAGAGAATAGCAGTCCCTGTGTGTATTATAGAGAATAGCAGTCCCTGTGTGTATTATAGGGAATAGCTCTTCCTGTGTATATTATAGAGAATAGCAGTCCCTGTGTATATTACAGAGAATAGCAGTCCCTGTGTATATTATAGAGAATAGCAGTCCCTCTGTATATTATAGAGAATATCAGTCCCTGTGTATATTACAGAGAATAGCATCCCCGTGTATATTACAGAGAATAGCATCCCTGCGTATATTACAGAGAATAGCAGTCCCTGTGTATATTATAGCGAATAGCAGTCCCTGTCTATAATAAAGTGAATAGCAGTCCCTGTGTATATTACAGAGAATAGCAGTCCCTGTGTATATTATAGAGAATAGCAGTCCCTGTGTTTATTATAGAGAATAGCAGTCCCTGTGTATATTATAGAGAATAGCAGTCCCTGTGTATATTATAGAGAATAGCAGTCCCTGTGTATATTATAGAGAATAGCAGTCCCTGTGTATATTATAGAGAATAGCAGTCCCTGTGTATATTATAGAGAATAGCAGCCCCTGTGTGGATTATAGAGAATAGCAGCCCCTGTGTATATTATAGAGATTAGCAGTCCCTGTGTATATTATAGAGAATAGCAGTCCCTGTGTATAATATAGAGAATAGCAGTCCCTGTGTATATTATAGAGAATAGCAGTCCCTGTGTATATTATGGAGAATAGCAGTCCCTGTGTATATTATAGAGAATAGCAGTCCCTGTGTATATTATAGAGAATAGCCGTCCCTGTGTATATTATAGAGAATAGCAGTCCCTGTGGAAATTATAGAGAATAGCAGTCCCTGTGTATATTATAGAGAATAGCAGTCTCTGTGTATATTATAGAGAATAGCAGCCCCTGTGTGGATTATAGAGAATATCAGTCCCTGTGTATATTATAGAGAATAGCAGCCCCTCTGTATATTATAGAGAACAGCAGTCCCTGTGTGTATTATAGAGAATATCAGACCCTGCGTATATTATAGAGAATAGCAAAACCTGTGTATATTATAGAGAATAGCAGCCCCTGTGCATATTAAAGAGAATAGCAGTCCCTGTGTATATTACAGAGAATAGCAGTCCCTGTGTATATTATAAAGAATAGCAGTCCCTGTGTATATTACAGAGAATAGCAGTCCCTGTGTATATTATAGAGAATAGCATTCCCTGTGTATATTATAGAGAATAGCAGTCCCTGTGTATATTATAGAGAATAGCAGTCCGTGTGTATATTATAGAGAATAGCAGCTCCTGTGTATATAATAGTGAATAGCAGTCCCTGTGTATATTATAGAGAATAGCAGTCCCTGTGTATATTATAGAGAATAGCAGTCCCTGTGTATATTATAGAGAATAGCAATCCCTGTGTATATTATAGAGAATAGCAGTCCCTGTGTATATTATAGAGAATAGCAGTCCCTGTGTATATTATAGAGAATAGCAGTCCCTGTGTATATTATAGAGAATAGCAGCCCCTGTGTATATTATAGAGAATAGCAGTCCCTGTGTATATTATAGAGAATAGCATTCCCTGTGTATATTATAGAGAATAGCAGTCCCTGTGTATATTATAGAGAATAGCAGTCCCTGTGTATATTATAGAGAATAGCAGTCCCTGTGTATATTATAGAGAATAGCAATCCCTGTGTATATTATAGAGAATAGCAGTCCCTGTGTATATTATAGAGAATAGCAGTCCCTGTGTATATTATAGAGAATAGCAGTCCCTGTGTATATTATAGAGAATAGCAGTCCCTGTGTATATTATAGAGATTAGCAGCTCCTGTGTATATTATAGAGAATAGCAGTCCCTGTGTATATTATAGAGAATAGCAGTCCCTGTGTATATAACAGAGAATAGCAGTCCCTGTGTATATTATAGAGAATAGTAGTCCCTGTGTATATTAAAGAGAATAGCAGTCCCTGTGTATATTATAGAGAATAGCAGTCCCTGTGTATATTATAGAGAATAGCAGCCCCTGTGTATATTATAGAGAATAGCAGTCCCTGTGTATATTAAAGAGAATAGCAGTCCCTGTGTATATTATAGAGAATAGTAGTCCCTGTGTATATTAAAGAGAATAGCAGTCCCTGTGTATATTAAGCAGAATAGCATTCCCTGTGAATATTACAGTGAATGTCAGTCCTGGTGTTTAGTGTAGTGAATAAGAGTTCATTAGGTTATTATAGCGAACAGCAGTGCCTGTCTGTGTTATAGACGATTTGAGATTCTATGTATATTATAGTTATTAGCAGTCACTGCATGTATTATAGAGAATAGAAGTTCCTGTGTATATTATAGAGAATAGCAGTCCCTGTGTATATTATAGAGAATAGCAGTCCCTGTGTATATTATAGAGAATAACAGTCCCTGTGTATATTATAGCGAATAGCAGACACTGTATGTATTACAGAGAATAGCAGTCCCTGTGTATATTACAGAGAATAGCAGTCCCTGTGTATATTAAAGAGAATAGCCTTCCGTGAGTATATTATAGAGAATAGCAGTCCCTGTATATATTATAGATAATAGCAAACCCTGTATATATTGTAGAGAATCCATGTCGCTGTATATATTACAGAGAATAGCAGTCCCTGTGTATATTAAAGAGAATAGTAGTCCCTGTGTATATTAAAGAGAATAGCAGTCCCTGTGTATATTAAGCAGAATAGCATTCCCTGTGAATATTACAGTGAATGTCAGTCCTGGTGTTTAGTGTAGTGAATAAGAGTTCATTAGGTTATTATAGCGAACAGCAGTGCCTGTCTGTGTTATAGACGATTTGAGATTCTATGTATATTATAGTTATTAGCAGTCACTGCATGTATTATAGAGAATAGAAGTTCCTGTGTATATTATAGAGAATAGCAGTCCCTGTGTATATTATAGAGAATAGCAGTCCCTGTGTATATTATAGAGAATAACAGTCCCTGTGTATATTATAGCGAATAGCAGACACTGTATGTATTACAGAGAATAGCAGTCCCTGTGTATATTACAGAGAATAGCAGTCCCTGTGTATATTAAAGAGAATAGCCTTCCGTGAGTATATTATAGAGAATAGCAGTCCCTGTATATATTATAGATAATAGCAAACCCTGTATATATTGTAGAGAATCCATGTCGCTGTATATATTATAGAGAATAGCAGTCCCAGTGTATATTATAGAGACTAACAGTCCCTGTGCATATTATAGAGAATAGCAGTCCCTGTGTATATTATAGAGAATAGCAGTCCCTGTGTGTATTATAGAGAATAGCAGTCCCTGTGTGTATTATAGGGAATAGCACTTCCTGTGTATATTATCGAGAATAGCAGTCCCTGTGTATATTACAGAGAATAGCAGTCCCTGTGTATATTATAGAGAATAGCAGTCCCTCTGTATATTATAGAGAATATCAGTCCCTGTGTATATTACAGAGAATAGCAGTCCCTGTGTATATTACAGAGAATAGCATCCCTGCGTATATTACAGAGAATAGCAGTCCCTGTGTATATTATAGCGAATAGCAGTCCCTGTCTATAATAAAGTGAATAGCAGTCCCTGTGTATATTACAGAGAATAGCAGTCCCTGTGTATATTATAGAGAATAGCAGTCCCTGTGTTTATTATAGAGAATAGCAGTCCCTGTGTATATTATAGAGAATAGCAGTCCCTGTGTATATTATAGAGAATAGCAGTCCCTGCGTATATTATAGAGAATAGCAGTCCCTGTGTTTATTATAGAGAATAGCAGTCCCTGTGTATATTATAGAGAATAGCAGCCCCAGTGTGGATTATAGAGAATAGCAGCCCCTGTGTATATTATAGAGATTAGCAGTCCCTGTGTATATTATAGAGAATAGCAGTCCCTGTGTATATTATAGAGAATAGCAGTCCCTGTGTATATTATAGAGAATAGCAGTCCCTGTGTATATTATAGAGAATAGCAGTCCCTGTGTATATTATAGAGAATAGCAGTCCCTGTGTATATTATAGAGAATGGCAGTCCCTGTGTATATTATAGAGAATAGCAGTCCCTGTGTATATTATAGAGAATAGCAATCCCTGTGTATATTATAGAGAATAGCAGTACCTGTGTATATTATAGAGAATAGCAGTCCCTGTGGAAATTATAGAGAATAGCATTCCCTGTGTATATTATAGAGAATAGCAGCCCCTGTGTGGATTATAGAGAATAGCAGTCACTGTGTATATTATAGAAAATAGCAGCCCCTCTGTATATTATAGAGAACAGCAGTCCCTGTGTGTATTATAGAGAATATCAGCCCCTGTGTATATTATAGAGAATAGCAAAACCTGTGTATATTATAGAGAATAGCAGTCCCTGTGTATATTCTGGAGAATAGCAGTCCCTGTGTATATTATAGAGAATAGCAGTCACTGTATGTATTATAGAGAATAGCAGTCCCTGTGTAGATTATAGAGAATAGCAGCCCCTGTGTATATTATAGAGAATAGCAGTCTTTGTGTATATTATAGAGAATAGCAGTCCCTGTGCATATTATAGGGAATAGCAGTCCCTGTGTGTATTATAGAGAATCGCAGTCCCTGTGTATATTATAGAGAATAGCAGTCCCTGTGTATATTACAGAGAATAGCAGTCCCTGTGTATATTATAGAGAATAGCAGTCCCTGTGTATATTATAGAGAATAGCAATCCCTGTGTATATTATAGAGAATAGCAGTCTCTGTGTATATTATAGAGAACAGCAGTCCCTGTGTATATTATAGAGAATAGCAGTCCCTGTGTATATTATAGAGAATAGCAGCCCCTGTGTATATTATAGAGAATAGCAGTCCCTGTGTATATTATAGAGAATATCAGTCCCTGTGTATATTATAGAGAATAGCAGCCCTGTGTATATTATAGAGAATAGCAGTCCCTGTGTATATGATAGAGAATAGCAGTCCCTGTGTATATTATAGGGAATAGCAGTCCCTGTGTATATTATAGAGAATAGCAGCCCCTGTGTATATTATAGAGAATAGCAGTGCTGTGTATATTATAGAGAATAGCAGCCCCTGTCTATATTATAGAGAAAAGCAGTGCCTGTGTATATTATACAGAATAGCAGTCCATGTGTATATTATAGAGAATAGCAGTCCCTGTGTATATTATAGAGAATAGCAGTCCCTGTGTATATTATAGAGAATAGCAGTCCCTGTGTATATTATAGAGAATAGCAGCCCCTGTGTATATTATAGAGAATAGCAGTCCCTGTGTATATTATAGAGAATATCAGTCCCTGTGTATATTATAGAGAATAGCAGCCCTGTGTATATTATAGAGAATAGCAGTCCCTGTGTATATGATAGAGAATAGCAGTCCCTGTGTATATTATAGGGAATAGCAGTCCCTGTGTATATTATAGAGAATAGCAGCCCCTGTGTATATTATAGAGAATAGCAGTGCTGTGTATATTATAGAGAATAGCAGCCCCTGTCTATATTATAGAGAAAAGCAGTGCCTGTGTATATTATACAGAATAGCAGCCCCTGTGTATATTATAGCGAATAGCAGCCCCTGTGTATATTATAGAGAACAACAGTCCCTCTGTATATTATAGAGAAGAGCAGTCCCTGTGTGTATTATAGAGAATAGCAGTCCCTGTGTATATTATAGAGAATAGCAGTCCATGTGTATATTATAGAGAACAACAGTCCCTGTGTATATTATAGAGAATAGCAGTCCCTGTGTATATTATAGAGAATAGCAGTCCCTGTGTTTATTATAGAGAATAGCAGCCCCTGTGTATATTATAGAGAATAACAGTCCCTGTGTATATTATAGAGAATAGCAGTCCCTGTGTATATTATAGAGAATAGCAGTCACTGTGTATATTATAGAGAATAGCAGTCCCTGTGTATATTATAGAGAATAGCAGACCCTGTGTATATTATAGAGAATAGCAGTCCCTGTGTATATTGTAGAGAATAGCAGTCCCTGTGTATATTATAGAGAATAGCAGTCCCTGTGTATATTATAGAGAATAGCAGTCCCTGTGTATATTATAGAGAATAGCAGTCCCTGTGTATATTATAGAGAATAGCAGTCCCTGTGTGTATCATAGAGAATAGCAGCCCCTGTGTATATTATAGAGAATAGCAGTCCCTGTGTATATTATAGAGAATAGCAGTCCCTGTGTGTATTATAGAGAATAGCAGTCCCTGTGTATATTATAGAGAATAGCAGACCCTGTGTATATTATAGAGAATAGCAGTCCCTGTGTATATTATAGAGAATAGCAGTCCCTGTGTATATTATAGAGAATAGCAGTCCCTGTGTATATTATAGAGAATAGCAGTCCCTGTGTATATTATAGAGAATAGCAGTCCCTGTGTGTATTATAGAGAATAGCAGTCCCTGTGTATATTATAGAGAATAGCAGTCCCTGTGTATATTATAGAGAATAGCAGTCCCTGTGTATATTATAGAGAATAGCAGTCCCTGTGTATATTATAGAGAATAGCAGTCCCTGTGTATATTATAGAGAATAGCAGTCCCTGTGTATATTATAGAGAATAGCAGTCCCTGTGTATATTATAGAGAATAGCAGGCCCTGTGCATATTATAGAGAATAGCAGTCCCTGTGTATATTATAGAGAACAGCAGTCCCTGTGTATATTATAGAGAATAGCAGTCCCTGTGTATATTATAGAGAATAGCAGTCCCTGTGTGTATTATAGAGAATAGCAGTCCCTGTGTGTATTATAGGGAATAGCTCTTCCTGTGTATATTATAGAGAATAGCAGTCCCTGTGTATATTACAGAGAATAGCAGTCCCTGTGTATATTATAGAGAATAGCAGTCCCTCTGTATATTATAGAGAATATCAGTCCCTGTGTATATTACAGAGAATAGCATCCCCGTGTATATTACAGAGAATAGCATCCCCGCGTATATTACAGAGAATAGCAGTCCCTGTGTATATTATAGCGAATAGCAGTCCCTGTCTATAATAAAGTGAATAGCAGTCCCTGTGTATATTACAGAGAATAGCAGTCCCTGTGTATATTATAGAGAATAGCAGTCCCTGTGTTTATTATAGAGAATAGCAGTCCCTGTGTATATTATAGAGAATAGCAGTCCCTGTGTATATTATAGAGAATAGCAGTCCCTGTGTATATTATAGAGAATAGCAGTCCCTGTGTATATTATAGAGAATAGCAGTCCCTGTGTATATTATAGAGAATAGCAGCCCCTGTGTGGATTATAGAGAATAGCAGCCCCTGTGTATATTATAGAGATTAGCAGTCCCTGTGTATATTATAGAGAATAGCAGTCCCTGTGTATAATATAGAGAATAGCAGTCCCTGTGTATATTATAGAGAATAGCAGTCCCTGTGTATATTATGGAGAATAGCAGTCCCTGTGTATATTATAGAGAATAGCAGTCCCTGTGTATATTATAGAGAATAGCCGTCCCTGTGTATATTATAGAGAATAGCAGTCCCTGTGGAAATTATAGAGAATAGCAGTCCCTGTGTATATTATAGAGAATAGCAGTCTCTGTGTATATTATAGAGAATAGCAGCCCCTGTGTGGATTATAGAGAATATCAGTCCCTGTGTATATTATAGAGAATAGCAGCCCCTCTGTATATTATAGAGAACAGCAGTCCCTGTGTGTATTATAGAGAATATCAGACCCTGCGTATATTATAGAGAATAGCAAAACCTGTGTATATTATAGAGAATAGCAGTCCCTGTGTGTATTATAGAGAATAGCAGTCCCTGTGTATATTATAGAGAATAGCAGACCCTGTGTATATTATAGAGAATAGCAGTCCCTGTGTATATTATAGAGAATAGCAGTCCCTGTGTATATTATAGAGAATAGCAGTCCCTGTGTATATTATAGAGAATAGCAGTCCCTGTGTATATTATAGAGAATAGCAGTCCCTGTGTGTATTATAGAGAATAGCAGTCCCTGTGTATATTATAGAGAATAGCAGTCCCTGTGTATATTATAGAGAATAGCAGTCCCTGTGTATATTATAGAGAATAGCAGTCCCTGTGTATATTATAGAGAATAGCAGTCCCTGTGTATATTATAGAGAATAGCAGTCCCTGTGTATATTATAGAGAATAGCAGTCCCTGTGTATATTATAGAGAATAGCAGGCCCTGTGCATATTATAGAGAATAGCAGTCCCTGTGTATATTATAGAGAACAGCAGTCCCTGTGTATATTATAGAGAATAGCAGTCCCTGTGTATATTATAGAGAATAGCAGTCCCTGTGTGTATTATAGAGAATAGCAGTCCCTGTGTGTATTATAGGGAATAGCTCTTCCTGTGTATATTATAGAGAATAGCAGTCCCTGTGTATATTACAGAGAATAGCAGTCCCTGTGTATATTATAGAGAATAGCAGTCCCTCTGTATATTATAGAGAATATCAGTCCCTGTGTATATTACAGAGAATAGCATCCCCGTGTATATTACAGAGAATAGCATCCCTGCGTATATTACAGAGAATAGCAGTCCCTGTGTATATTATAGCGAATAGCAGTCCCTGTCTATAATAAAGTGAATAGCAGTCCCTGTGTATATTACAGAGAATAGCAGTCCCTGTGTATATTATAGAGAATAGCAGTCCCTGTGTTTATTATAGAGAATAGCAGTCCCTGTGTATATTATAGAGAATAGCAGTCCCTGTGTATATTATAGAGAATAGCAGTCCCTGTGTATATTATAGAGAATAGCAGTCCCTGTGTATATTATAGAGAATAGCAGTCCCTGTGTATATTATAGAGAATAGCAGCCCCTGTGTGGATTATAGAGAATAGCAGCCCCTGTGTATATTATAGAGATTAGCAGTCCCTGTGTATATTATAGAGAATAGCAGTCCCTGTGTATAATATAGAGAATAGCAGTCCCTGTGTATATTATAGAGAATAGCAGTCCCTGTGTATATTATGGAGAATAGCAGTCCCTGTGTATATTATAGAGAATAGCAGTCCCTGTGTATATTATAGAGAATAGCCGTCCCTGTGTATATTATAGAGAATAGCAGTCCCTGTGGAAATTATAGAGAATAGCAGTCCCTGTGTATATTATAGAGAATAGCAGTCTCTGTGTATATTATAGAGAATAGCAGCCCCTGTGTGGATTATAGAGAATATCAGTCCCTGTGTATATTATAGAGAATAGCAGCCCCTCTGTATATTATAGAGAACAGCAGTCCCTGTGTGTATTATAGAGAATATCAGACCCTGCGTATATTATAGAGAATAGCAAAACCTGTGTATATTATAGAGAATAGCAGCCCCTGTGCATATTAAAGAGAATTGCAGTCCCTGTGTATATTACAGAGAATAGCAGTCCCTGTGTATATTATAAAGAATAGCAGTCCCTGTGTATATTACAGAGAATAGCAGTCCCTGTGTATATTATAGAGAATAGCATTCCCTGTGTATATTATAGAGAATAGCAGTCCCTGTGTATATTATAGAGAATAGCAGTCCGTGTGTATATTATAGAGAATAGCAGCTCCTGTGTATATAATAGTGAATAGCAGTCCCTGTGTATATTATAGAGAATAGCAGTCCCTGTGTATATTATAGAGAATAGCAGTCCCTGTGTATATTATAGAGAATAGCAATCCCTGTGTATATTATAGAGAATAGCAGTCCCTGTGTATATTATAGAGAATAGCAGTCCCTGTGTATATTATAGAGAATAGCAGTCCCTGTGTATATTATAGAGAATAGCAGCCCCTGTGTATATTATAGAGAATAGCAGTCCCTGTGTATATTATAGAGAATAGCATTCCCTGTGTATATTATAGAGAATAGCAGTCCCTGTGTATATTATAGAGAATAGCAGTCCCTGTGTATATTATAGAGAATAGCAGTCCCTGTGTATATTATAGAGAATAGCAATCCCTGTGTATATTATAGAGAATAGCAATCCCTGTGTATATTATAGAGAATAGCAGTCCCTGTGTATATTATAGAGAATAGCAGTCCCTGTGTATATTATAGAGAATAGCAGTTCCTGTGTATATTATAGAGAATAGCAGTCCCTGTGTATATTATAGAGATTAGCAGCTCCTGTGTATATTATAGAGAATAGCAGTCCCTGTGTATATTATAGAGAATAGCAGTCCCTGTGTATATAACAGAGAATAGCAGTCCCTGTGTATATTATAGAGAATAGTAGTCCCTGTGTATATTAAAGAGAATAGCAGTCCCTGTGTATATTATAGAGAATAGCAGTCCCTGTGTATATTATAGAGAATAGCAGCCCCTGTGTATATTATAGAGAATAGCAGTCCCTGTGTATATTAAAGAGAATAGCAGTCCCTGTGTATATTATAGAGAATAGTAGTCCCTGTGTATATTAAAGAGAATAGCAGTCCCTGTGTATATTAAGCAGAATAGCATTCCCTGTGAATATTACAGTGAATGTCAGTCCTGGTGTTTAGTGTAGTGAATAAGAGTTCATTAGGTTATTATAGCGAACAGCAGTGCCTGTCTGTGTTATAGACGATTTGAGATTCTATGTATATTATAGTTATTAGCAGTCACTGCATGTATTATAGAGAATAGAAGTTCCTGTGTATATTATAGAGAATAGCAGTCCCTGTGTATATTATAGAGAATAGCAGTCCCTGTGTATATTATAGAGAATAACAGTCGCTGTGTATATTATAGCGAATAGCAGACACTGTATGTATTACAGAGAATAGCAGTCCCTGTGTATATTACAGAGAATAGCAGTCCCTGTGTATATTAAAGAGAATAGCCTTCCGTGAGTATATTATAGAGAATAGCAGTCCCTGTATATATTATAGATAATAGCAAACCCTGTATATATTGTAGAGAATCCATGTCGCTGTATATATTACAGAGAATAGCAGTCCCTGTGTATATTAAAGAGAATAGTAGTCCCTGTGTATATTAAAGAGAATAGCAGTCCCTGTGTATATTAAGCAGAATAGCATTCCCTGTGAATATTACAGTGAATGTCAGTCCTGGTGTTTAGTGTAGTGAATAAGAGTTCATTAGGTTATTATAGCGAACAGCAGTGCCTGTCTGTGTTATAGACGATTTGAGATTCTATGTATATTATAGTTATTAGCAGTCACTGCATGTATTATAGAGAATAGAAGTTCCTGTGTATATTATAGAGAATAGCAGTCCCTGTGTATATTATAGAGAATAGCAGTCCCTGTGTATATTATAGAGAATAACAGTCCCTGTGTATATTATAGCGAATAGCAGACACTGTATGTATTACAGAGAATAGCAGTCCCTGTGTATATTACAGAGAATAGCAGTCCCTGTGTATATTAAAGAGAATAGCCTTCCGTGAGTATATTATAGAGAATAGCAGTCCCTGTATATATTATAGATAATAGCAAACCCTGTATATATTGTAGAGAATCCATGTCGCTGTATATATTATAGAGAATAGCAGTCCCAGTGTATATTATAGAGACTAACAGTCCCTGTGCATATTATAGAGAATAGCAGTCCCTGTGTATATTATAGAGAATAGCAGTCCCTGTGTGTATTATAGAGAATAGCAGTCCCTGTGTGTATTATAGGGAATAGCACTTCCTGTGTATATTATCGAGAATAGCAGTCCCTGTGTATATTACAGAGAATAGCAGTCCCTGTGTATATTATAGAGAATAGCAGTCCCTCTGTATATTATAGAGAATATCAGTCCCTGTGTATATTACAGAGAATAGCAGTCCCTGTGTATATTACAGAGAATAGCATCCCTGCGTATATTACAGAGAATAGCAGTCCCTGTGTATATTATAGCGAATAGCAGTCCCTGTCTATAATAAAGTGAATAGCAGTCCCTGTGTATATTACAGAGAATAGCAGTCCCTGTGTATATTATAGAGAATAGCAGTCCCTGTGTTTATTATAGAGAATAGCAGTCCCTGTGTATATTATAGAGAATAGCAGTCCCTTTGTATATTATAGAGAATAGCAGTCCCTGCGTATATTATAGAGAATAGCAGTCCCTGTGTTTATTATAGAGAATAGCAGTCCCTGTGTATATTATAGAGAATAGCAGCCCCTGTGTGGATTATAGAGAATAGCAGCCCCTGTGTATATTATAGAGATTAGCAGTCCCTGTGTATATTATAGAGAATAGCAGTCCCTGTGTATATTATAGAGAATAGCAGTCCCTGTGTATATTATAGAGAATAGCAGTCCCTGTGTATATTATAGAGAATAGCAGTCCCTGTGTATATTATAGAGAATAGCAGTCCCTGTGTATATTATAGAGAATGGCAGTCCCTGTGTATATTATAGAGAATAGCAGTCCCTGTGTATATTATAGAGAATAGCAATCCCTGTGTATATTATAGAGAATAGCAGTACCTGTGTATATTATAGAGAATAGCAGTCCCTGTGGAAATTATAGAGAATAGCATTCCCTGTGTATATTATAGAGAATAGCAGCCCCTGTGTGGATTATAGAGAATAGCAGTCACTGTGTATATTATAGAAAATAGCAGCCCCTCTGTATATTATAGAGAACAGCAGTCCCTGTGTGTATTATAGAGAATATCAGCCCCTGTGTATATTATAGAGAATAGCAAAACCTGTGTATATTATAGAGAATAGCAGTCCCTGTGTATATTCTGGAGAATAGCAGTCCCTGTGTATATTATAGAGAATAGCAGTCACTGTATGTATTATAGAGAATAGCAGTCCCTGTGTAGATTATAGAGATTAGCAGTCCCTGTGTATATTATAGAGAATAGCAGTCCCTGTGTATATTATAGAGAATAGCAGTCCCTGTGTATATTATAGAGAATAGCAGCCCCTGTGTATATTATAGAGAATAGCAGTCCCTGTGTGTATTATAGAGAATAGCAGTCCCTGTGTATATTATAGAGAATAGCAGTCCCTGTGTATATTATAGAGAATAGCAGCCCCTGTGTATATTATAGAGAATAGCAGTCCCTGTGTGTATTATAGAGAATAGCAGCCCCTGTGTATATTATAGAGAATAGCAGTCCCTGTGTATTATAGAGAATAGCAGCCCCTGTGTATATTATAGAGAATAGCAGTCCCTGTGTATATTATAGAGAATAGCAGTCCCTGTGTATATTATAGAGAATAGCAGTCCCTGTGTATATTATAGAGAATAGCAGCCCCTGTGTATATTATAGAGAATAGCAGTCCCTGTGTATATTATAGAGAATAGCAGTCCCTGTGTATATTATAGAGAATAGCAGTCCCTGTGTATATTATAGAGAATAGCAGTCCCTGTGTATATTATAGAGAATAGCAGTCCCTGTGTATATTATAGAGAGTAGCAGTCCCTGTGTATATTATAGAGAATAGCAGTCCTGTGTATATAACAGAGAATAGCAGTCCCTGTGCATATTATAGCGAATAGCAGTCCCTGTGTGTATTATAGAGAATAGCAGTGCCTGTGTATATTATAGGGAATAGCAGTCCCTGTGTATATTATAGAGAATAGCAGTCCCTGTGTGTATTATAGAGAATAGCAGCCCCTGTGTATATTATAGAGAATAGCAGTCGCTGTGTATATTATAGAGAATAGCAGTCCCTCTGTATATTATAGAGAATAGCAGCCCCTGTGTTTATTATAGAGAATAGCAGCCCCTGTGTATATTATAGAGAATAGCAGTCCTGTGTATATTATAGAGAATAGCAGTCCCTGTGCATATTATAGGGAATAGCAGTCCCTGTGTGTATTATAGAGAATCGCAGTCCCTGTGTATATTATAGAGAATAGCAGTCCCTGTGTATATTACAGAGAATAGCAGTCCCTGTGTATATTATAGAGAATAGCAGTCCCTGTGTATATTATAGAGAATAGCAATCCCTGTGTATATTATAGAGAATAGCAGTCTCTGTGTATATTATAGAGAACAGCAGTCCCTGTGTATATTATAGAGAATAGCAGTCCCTGTGTATATTATAGAGAATAGCAGCCCCTGTGTATATTATAGAGAATAGCAGTCCCTGTGTATATTATAGAGAATATCAGTCCCTGTGTATATTATAGAGAATAGCAGCCCTGTGTATATTATAGAGAATAGCAGTCCCTGTGTATATGATAGAGAATAGCAGTCCCTGTGTATATTATAGGGAATAGCAGTCCCTGTGTATATTATAGAGAATAGCAGCCCCTGTGTATATTATAGAGAATAGCAGTGCTGTGTATATTATAGAGAATAGCAGCCCCTGTCTATATTATAGAGAAAAGCAGTGCCTGTGTATATTATACAGAATAGCAGTCCATGTGTATATTATAGAGAATAGCAGTCCCTGTGTATATTATAGAGAATAGCAGCCCTTGTGTATATTATAGAGAATAGCAGTCCCTGTGTATATTATAGAGAATAGCAGTCCCTGTGTATATTATAGAGAATAGCAGCCCCTGTGTATATTATAGAGAATAGCAGTCCCTGTGTATATTATAGTGAATAGCAGTCCCTGTGCATATTATAGAGAATAGCAGTCCCTGTGTATGTTATAGAGAATAGCAGTCCCTGTGTATATTATAGAGAATAGCAGTCCCTGTGTATATTATAGAGAATAGCAGTCCCTGTGTATATTATAGAGAATAGCAGTCCCTGTGTATATTATAGAGAATAGCAGTCCCTGTGTGTATTATAGAGAATAGCAGCCCCTGTGTATATTATAGAGAATAGCAGCCCCTGTGTATATTATAGCGAATAGCAGCCCCTGTGTATATTATAGAGAACAACAGTCCCTCTGTATATTATAGAGAATAGCAGTCCCTGTGTGTATTATAGAGAATAGCAGTCCCTGTGTATATTATAGAGAATAGCAGTCCATGTGTATATTATAGAGAACAACAGTCCCTGTGTATATTATAGAGAATAGCAGTCCCTGTGTATATTATAGAGAATAGCAGTCCCTGTGTTTATTATAGAGAATAGCAGCCCCTGTGTATATTATAGAGAATAACAGTCCCTGTGTATATTATAGAGAATAGCAGTCCCTGTGTATATTATAGAGAATAGCAGTCACTGTGTATATTATAGAGAATAGCAGTCCCTGTGTATATTATAGAGAATAGCAGACCCTGTGTATATTATAGAGAATAGCAGTCCCTGTGTATATTGTAGAGAATAGCAGTCCCTGTGTATATTATAGAGAATAGCAGTCCCTGTGTATATTATAGAGAATAGCAGTCCCTGTGTATATTATAGAGAATAGCAGTCCCTGTGTATATTATAGAGAATAGCAGTCCCTGTGTGTATCATAGAGAATAGCAGCCCCTGTGTATATTATAGAGAATAGCAGTCCCTGTGTATATTATAGAGAATAGCAGTCCCTGTGTGTATTATAGAGAATAGCAGTCCCTGTGTATATTATAGAGAATAGCAGTCCCTGTGTATATTATAGAGAATAGCAGACCCTGTGTATATTATAGAGAATAGCAGTCCCTGTGTATATTATAGAGAATAGCAGTCCCTGTGTATATTATAGAGAATAGCAGTCCCTGTGTATATTATAGAGAATAGCAGTCCCTGTGTATATTATAGAGAATAGCAGTCCCTGTGTGTATTATAGAGAATAGCAGTCCCTGTGTATATTATAGAGAATAGCAGTCCCTGTGTATATTATAGAGAATAGCAGTCCCTGTGTATATTATAGAGAATAGCAGTCCCTGTGTATATTATAGAGAATAGCAGTCCCTGTGTATATTATAGAGAATAGCAGTCCCTGTGTATATTATAGAGAATAGCAGTCCCTGTGTATATTATAGAGAATAGCAGGCCCTGTGCATATTATAGAGAATAGCAGTCCCTGTGTATATTATAGAGAACAGCAGTCCCTGTGTATATTATAGAGAATAGCAGTCCCTGTGTATATTATAGAGAATAGCAGTCCCTGTGTGTATTATAGAGAATAGCAGTCCCTGTGTGTATTATCGGGAATAGCTCTTCCTGTGTATATTATAGAGAATAGCAGTCCCTGTGTATATTACAGAGAATAGCAGTCCCTGTGTATATTATAGAGAATAGCAGTCCCTCTGTATATTATAGAGAATATCAGTCCCTGTGTATATTACAGAGAATAGCATCCCCGTGTATATTACAGAGAATAGCATCCCTGCGTATATTACAGAGAATAGCAGTCCCTGTGTATATTATAGCGAATAGCAGTCCCTGTCTATAATAAAGTGAATAGCAGTCCCTGTGTATATTACAGAGAATAGCAGTCCCTGTGTATATTATAGAGAATAGCAGTCCCTGTGTTTATTATAGAGAATAGCAGTCCCTGTGTATATTATAGAGAATAGCAGTCCCTGTGTATATTATAGAGAATAGCAGTCCCTGTGTATATTATAGAGAATAGCAGTCCCGGTGTATATTATAGAGAATAGCAGTCCCTGTGTATATTATAGAGAATAGCAGCCCCTGTGTGGATTATAGAGAATAGCAGCCCCTGTGTATATTATAGAGATTAGCAGTCCCTGTGTATATTATAGAGAATAGCAGTCCCTGTGTATAATATAGAGAATAGCAGTCCCTGTGTATATTATAGAGAATAGCAGTCCCTGTGTATATTATGGAGAATAGCAGTCCCTGTGTATATTATAGAGAATAGCAGTCCCTGTGTATATTATAGAGAATAGCAGTCCCTGTGTATATTATAGAGAATAGCAGTCCCTGTGGAAATTATAGAGAATAGCAGTCCCTGTGTATATTATAGAGAATAGCAGTCTCTGTGTATATTATAGAGAATAGCAGCCCCTGTGTGGATTATAGAGAATAGCAGTCGCTGTGTATATTATAGAGAATAGCAGCCCCTCTGTATATTGTAGAGAACAGCAGTCCCTGTGTGTATTATAGAGAATATCAGACCCTGCGTATATTATAGAGAATAGCAAAACCTGTTTATATTATAGAGAATAGCAGCCCCTGTGTATATTAAAGAGAATAGCAGTCCCTGTGTATATTACAGAGAATAGCAGTCCCTGTGTATATTATAAAGAATAGCAGTCCCTGTGTATATTACAGAGAATAGCAGTCCCTGTGTATATTATAGAGAATAGCATTCCCTGTGTATATTATAGAGAATAGCAGTCCCTGTGTATATTATAGAGAATAGCAGTCCCTGTGTATATTATAGAGAATAGCAGCTCCTGTGTATATAATAGAGAATAGCAGTCCCTGTGTATATTATAGAGAATAGCAGTCCCTGTGTATATTATAGAGAATAGCAGTCCCTGTGTATATTATAGAGAATAGCAATCCCTGTGTATATTATAGAGAATAGCAGTCCCTGTGTATATTATAGAGAATAGCAGTCCCTGTGTATATTATAGAGAATAGCAGTCCCTGTGTATATTATAGAGAATAGCAGCCCCTGTGTATATTATAGAGAATAGCAGTCCCTGTGTATATTATAGAGAATAGCATTCCCTGTGTATATTATAGAGAATAGCAGTCCCTGTGTATATTATAGAGAATAGCAGTCCCTGTGTATATTATAGAGAATAGCAGTCCCTGTGTATATTATAGAGAATAGCAATCCCTGTGTATATTATAGAGAATAGCAATCCCTGTGTATATTATAGAGAATAGCAGTCCCTGTGTATATTATAGAGAATAGCAGTCCCTGTGTATATTATAGAGAATAGCAGTCCCTGTGTATATTATAGAGAATAGCAGTCCCTGTGTATATTATAGAGATTAGCAGCTCCTGTGTATATTATAGAGAATAGCAGTTCCTGTGTATATTATAGAGAATAGCAGTCGCTGTGTATATAACAGAGAATAGCAGTCCCTGTGTATATTATAGAGAATAGTAGTCCCTGTGTATATTAAAGAGAATAGCAGTCCCTGTGTATATTATAGAGAATAGCAGTCCCTGTGTATATTATAGAGAATAGCAGCCCCTGTGTATATTATAGAGAATAGCAGTCCCAGTGTATATTAAAGAGAATAGCAGTCCCTCTGTATATTAAGCAGAATAGCATTCCCTGTGAATATTACAGTGATTGTCAGTCCTGGTGTTTAGTGTAGTGAATAAGAGTTCATTAGGTTATTATAGCGAACAGCAGTGCCTGTCTGTGTTATAGACGATTTGAGATTCTATGTATATTATAGTTATTAGCAGTCACTGCATGTATTATAGAGAATAGAAGTTCCTGTGTATATTATAGAGAATAGCAGTCCCTGTGTATATTATAGAGAATAGCAGTCCCTGTGTATATTATAGAGAATAACAGTCCCTGTGTATATTATAGCGAATAGCAGACACTGTATGTATTACAGAGAATAGCAGTCCCTGTGTATATTACAGAGAATAGCAGTCCCTGTGTATATTAAAGAGAATAGCCTTCCGTGAGTATATTATAGAGAATAGCAGTCCCTGTATATATTAGAGATAATAGCAAACCCTGTATATATTGTAGAGAATCCATGTCGCTGTATATATTATAGAGAATAGCAGTCCCAGTGTATATTATAGAGACTAACAGTCCCTATGTATATTATAGAGAATAGCAGTCCCTGTGTATATTATAGAGAATAGCAGTCCCTGTGTGTATTATAGAGAATAGCAGTCCCTGTGTGTATTATAGGGAATAGCACTTCCTGTGTATATTATCGAGAATAGCAGTCCCTGTGTATATTACAGAGAATAGCAGTCCCTGTGTATATTATAGAGAATAGCAGTCCCTCTGTATATTATAGAGAATATCAGTCCCTGTGTATATTACAGAGAATAGCAGTCCCTGTGTATATTACAGAGAATAGCATCCCTGCGTATATTACAGAGAATAGCAGTCCCTGTGTATATTATAGCGAATAGCAGTCCCTGTCTATAATAAAGTGAATAGCAGTCCCTGTGTATATTACAGAGAATAGCAGTCCCTGTGTATATTATAGAGAATAGCAGTCCCTGTGTTTATTATAGAGAATAGCAGTCCCTGTGTATATTATAGAGAATAGCAGTCCCTGTGTATATTATAGAGAATAGCAGTCCCTGTGTATATTATAGAGAATAGCAGTCCCTGTGTATATTATAGAGAATAGCAGTCCCTGTGTATATTATAGAGAATAGCAGCCCCTGTGTGGATTATAGAGAATAGCAGCCCCTGTGTATATTATAGAGATTAGCAGTCCCTGTGTATATTATAGAGAATAGCAGTCCCTGTGTATATTATAGAGAATAGCAGTCCCTGTGTATATTATAGAGAATAGCAGTCCCTGTGTATATTATAGAGAATAGCAGTCCCTGTGTATATTATAGAGAATAGCAGTCCCTGTGTATATTATAGAGAATAGCAGTCCCTGTGTATATTATAGAGAATAGCAATCCCTGTGTATATTATAGAGAATAGCAGTCCCTGTGTATATTATAGAGAATAGCAGTCCCTGTGGAAATTATAGAGAATAGCATTCCCTGTGTATATTATAGAGAATAGCAGCCCCTGTGTGGATTATAGAGAATAGCAGTCACTGTGTATATTATAGAGAATTGCAGCCCCTCTGTATATTATAGAGAACAGCAGTCCCTGTGTGTATTATAGAGAATATCAGCCCCTGTGTATATTATAGAGAATAGCAAAACCTGTGTATATTATAGAGAATAGCAGTCCCTGTGTATATTCTGGAGAATAGCAGTCCCTGTGTATATTATAGAGAATAGCAGTCACTGTATGTATTATAGAGAATAGCAGTCCCTGTGTAGATTATAGAGAATAGCAGTCCCTGTGTATATTATAGAGAATAGCAGTCCCTGTGTATATTATAGAGAATAGCAGTCCCTGTGTATATTATAGAGAATAGCAGCCCCTGTGTATATTATAGAGAATAGCAGTCCCTGTGTGTATTATAGAGAATAGCAGTCCCTGTGTATATTATAGAGAATAGCAGTCCCTGTGTATATTATAGAGAATAGCAGCCCCTGTGTATATTATAGAGAATAGCAGTCCCTGTGTGTATTATAGAGAATAGCAGCCCCTGTGTATATTATAGAGAATAGCAGTCCCTGTGTATATTATAGAGAATAGCAGTCCCTGTGTATATGTTAGAGAATAGCAGTCCCTGTGTATATTATAGAGAATAGCAGCCCCTGTGTATATTATAGAGAATAGCAGTCCCTGTGTATATTATAGAGAATAGCAGTCCCTGTGTATATTATAGAGAATAGCAGTCCCTGTGTATATTATAGAGAATAGCAGTCCCTGTGTATATTATAGAGAATAGCAGTCCCTGTGTATATTATAGAGAGTAGCAGTCCCTGTGTATATTATAGAGAATAGCAGTCCCTGTGTATATTATAGAGAATAGCAGTCCCTGTGTATATTATAGAGAATAGCAGTCCCTGTGTATATTATAGAGAATAGCAGTCCCTGTGTATATTATAGAGAATAGCAGCCCCTGTGTATATTAAAGAGAATAGCAGTCCCTGTGTATATTACAGAGAATAGCAGTCCCTGTGTATATTATAAAGAATAGCAGTCCCTGTGTATATTACAGAGAATAGCAGTCCCTGTGTATATTATAGAGAATAGCATTCCCTGTGTATATTATAGAGAATAGCAGTTCCTGTGTATATTATAGAGAATAGCAGTCCCTGTGTATATTATAGAGAATAGCAGTCCCTGTGTATATTATAGAGAATAGCAGTCCCTGTGTATATTATAGAGAATAGCAGTCCCTGTGTATATTATAGAGAATAGCAGTCCCTGTGTATATTATGGAGAATAGCAGTCCCTGTGTATATTATAGAGAATAGCAGTCCCTGTGTATATTATAGAGAATAGCAGTCCCTGTGTATATTATAGAGAATAGCAATCCCTGTGTATATTATAGAGAATAGCAGTCCCTGTGTATATTATAGAGAATAGCAGTCCCTGTGTATATTATAGAGAATAGCAGTCCCTGTGTATATTATAGAGAATAGCAGCCCCTGTGTATATTATAGAGAATAGCAGTCCCTGTGTATATTATAGAGAATAGCATTCCCTGTGTATATTATAGAGAATAGCAGTCCCTGTGTATATTATAGAGAATAGCAGTCCCTGTGTATATTATCGAGAATAGCAGTCCCTGTGTATATTATAGAGAATAGCAATCCCTGTGTATATTATAGAGAATAGCAATCCCTGTGTATATTATAGAGAATAGCAGTCCCTGTGTATATTATAGAGAATAGCAGTCCCTGTGTATATTATAGAGAATAGCAGTCTCTGTGTATATTATAGAGAATAGCAGTCCCTGTGTATATTATAGAGAATAGCAGCCCCTGTGTATATTAAAGAGAATAGCAGTCCCTGTGTATATTACAGAGA
This sequence comes from Isurus oxyrinchus, assembly GCA_026770705.1. Taxonomy (NCBI): domain Eukaryota; kingdom Metazoa; phylum Chordata; class Chondrichthyes; order Lamniformes; family Lamnidae; genus Isurus; species Isurus oxyrinchus. The sequence goes on from JANJGN010000817.1 coordinate 140,657, forward strand.
ATAGCAGTCCCTGTGTATATTATAAAGAATAGCAGTCCCTGTGTATATTATCGAGAATAGCAGTCCCTGTGTATATTATAGAGAATAGCAATCCCTGTGTATATTATAGAGAATAGCAATCCCTGTGTATATTATAGAGAATAGCAGTCCCTGTGTATATTATGGAGAATAGCAGTCCCTGTGTATATTATAGTGAATAGCAGTCCCTGTGTATATTATAGAGAATAGCAGTCCCTGTGTATATTATAGAGAATAGCAGCTCCTGTGTATATTATAGAGAATAGCAGTCCCTGTGTATATTATAGAGAATAGCAGTCCCAGTGTATATTATAGAGACTAACAGTCCCTGTGTATATTGTAGAGAATAGCAGCCCCTGTGTATATTATAGAGAATAGCAGTCCCTGTGTATATTACAGAGAATAGCAGCCCCTCTGTGTATATTATAGAGAATAGCAGTCCCTGTGTATATTATAGAGAATAGCAGTCCCTGTGTATATTATAGGGAATAGCAGTCCCTGTGTATATTATAGAGAATAGCAGTCCCTGTGTATGTTATAGAGAATAGCAGTCCTTGTGTATATTATAGAGAATAGCAGTCCCTGTGTGTATTATAGAGAATAGCATTCCCTGTGTATATTATAGAGAATTGCAGTCCCTGTGTATATTATAGAGAATAGCAGTCCCTGTGTATATTATAGAGAATAGTAGTCCCTGTGTATATTATAGAGAATAGCAGTCCCTGTGTGTATTATAGAGAATTGCAGTCCCTGTGTATATTATAGAGAATAGCAGTCCCTGTGTATATTATAGAGAATAGCAGTCCCTGTGTATATTATAGAGAATAGCAGTCCTGTGTATATTATAGAGAATAGCAGCCCCTGTGTATATTATAGAGAATAGCAGTGCCTGTGTATATTATAGAGAATAGCAGTCCCTGTGTATATTATAGAGAATAGCAGTCCCTGTGTATATTATAGAGAATAGCAGCCCGTGTGTATATTATAGAGAATAGCAGTCCCTGTGTATATTATAGAGAATAGCAGTCCCTGTGTATATTATAGAGAATAGCAGCCCCTGTGTATATTATAGAGAATAGCAGTCCCTGTGTATATTATAGTGAATAGCAGTCCCTGCGTATATTATAGAGAATAGCAGTCCCTGTGTATGTTATAGAGAATAGCAGTCCCTGTGTATATTATAGAGAATAGCAGTCCCTGTGTATATTATAGAGAATAGCAGCCCCTGTGTATATTATAGAGAATAGCAGTCCCTGTGTATATTATAGAGAATGGCAGTCCCTGTGTATATTATAGAGAATAGCAGTCCATGTGTATATTATAGAGAACAACAGTCCCTGTGTATATTATAGAGAATAGCAGTCCCTGTGTATATTATAGAGAATAGCAGTCCCTGTGTTTATTATAGAGAATAGCAGCCCCTGTGTATATTATAGAGAATAACAGTCCCTGTGTATATTATAGAGAATAGCAGTCCCTGTGTATATTATAGAGAATAGCAGTCACTGTGTATATTATAGAGAATAGCAGTCCCTGTGTATATTATAGAGAATAGCAGACCCTGTGTGTATTATAGAGAATAGCAGACCCTGTGTATATTATAGAGAATAGCAGTCCCTGTGTGTATTATAGAGAATAGCAGTCCCTGTGTGTATTATAGAGAATAGCAGCCCCTGTGTATATTATAGAGAATAGCAGTCCCTGTGTATATTATAGAGAATAGCAGCCCCTGTGTATATTATAGAGAATAGCAGTCCCTGTGTATATTATAGAGAATATCAGTCCCTGTGTATATTATAGAGAATAGCAGCCCTGTGTATATTATAGAGAATAGCAGTCCCTGTGTATATTATAGAGAATAGCAGTCCCTGTGTTTATTATAGGGAATAGCAGCCCCTGTGTATATTATAGAGAATAGCAGTCCCTTTGGAAATTATAGAGAAGAGCAGTCCCTGTGTATATTATAGGGAATAGCAGTCCCTGAGTGTATTATATAGAATCGCAGTCCCTGTGTATATTATAGAGAATAGCAGTCCCTGTGTATATTACAGAGAATAGCAGTCCCTGTGTATATTATAGAGAATAGCAGTCCCTGTGTATATTATAGAGAATAGCAGTCGCTGTGTATATAACAGAGAATAGCAGTCCCTGTGTATATTATAGAGAATAGCAGTCCCTGTATATATTAGAGATAATAGCAAACCCTGTATATATTGTAGAGAATCCATGTCGCTGTATATATTATAGAGAATAGCAGTCCCAGTGTATATTATAGAGACTAACAGTCCCTGTGTATATTATAGAGAATAGCAGTCCCTGTGTATATTATAGAGAATAGCAGTCCCTGTGTGTATTATAGAGAATAGCAGTCCCTGTGTGTATTATAGGGAATAGCACTTCCTGTGTATATTATCGAGAATAGCAGTCCCTGTGTATATTACAGAGAATAGCAGTCCCTGTGTATATTATAGAGAATAGCAGTCCCTCTGTATATTATAGAGAATATCAGTCCCTGTGTATATTACAGAGAATAGCAGTCCCTGTGTATATTACAGAGAATAGCATCCCTGCGTATATTACAGAGAATAGCAGTCCCTGTGTATATTATAGCGAATAGCAGTCCCTGTCTATAATAAAGTGAATAGCAGTCCCTGTGTATATTACAGAGAATAGCAGTCCCTGTGTATATTATAGAGAATAGCAGTCCCTGTGTTTATTATAGAGAATAGCAGTCCCTGTGTATATTATAGAGAATAGCAGTCCCTGTGTATATTATAGAGAATAGCAGTCCCTGTGTATATTATAGAGAATAGCAGTCCCTGTGTATATTATAGAGAATAGCAGTCCCTGTGTATATTATAGAGAATAGCAGCCCCTGTGTGGATTATAGAGAATAGCAGCCCCTGTGTATATTATAGAGATTAGCAGTCCCTGTGTATATTATAGAGAATAGCAGTCCCTGTGTATATTATAGAGAATAGCAGTCCCTGTGTATATTATAGAGAATAGCAGTCCCTGTGTATATTATAGAGAATAGCAGTCCCTGTGTATATTATAGAGAATAGCAGTCCCTGTGTATATTATAGAGAATAGCAGTCCCTGTGTATATTATAGAGAATAGCAATCCCTGTGTATATTATAGAGAATAGCAGTCCCTGTGTATATTATAGAGAATAGCAGTCCCTGTGGAAATTATAGAGAATAGCATTCCCTGTGTATATTATAGAGAATAGCAGCCCCTGTGTGGATTATAGAGAATAGCAGTCACTGTGTATATTATAGAGAATTGCAGCCCCTCTGTATATTATAGAGAACAGCAGTCCCTGTGTGTATTATAGAGAATATCAGCCCCTGTGTATATTATAGAGAATAGCAAAACCTGTGTATATTATAGAGAATAGCAGTCCCTGTGTATATTCTGGAGAATAGCAGTCCCTGTGTATATTATAGAGAATAGCAGTCACTGTATGTATTATAGAGAATAGCAGTCCCTGTGTAGATTATAGAGAATAGCAGTCCCTGTGTATATTATAGAGAATAGCAGTCCCTGTGTATATTATAGAGAATAGCAGTCCCTGTGTATATTATAGAGAATAGCAGCCCCTGTGTATATTATAGAGAATAGCAGTCCCTGTGTGTATTATAGAGAATAGCAGTCCCTGTGTATATTATAGAGAATAGCAGTCCCTGTGTATATTATAGAGAATAGCAGCCCCTGTGTATATTATAGAGAATAGCAGTCCCTGTGTGTATTATAGAGAATAGCAGCCCCTGTGTATATTATAGAGAATAGCAGTCCCTGTGTATATTATAGAGAATAGCAGTCCCTGTGTATATGTTAGAGAATAGCAGTCCCTGTGTATATTATAGAGAATAGCAGCCCCTGTGTATATTATAGAGAATAGCAGTCCCTGTGTATATTATAGAGAATAGCAGTCCCTGTGTATATTATAGAGAATAGCAGTCCCTGTGTATATTATAGAGAATAGCAGTCCCTGTGTATATTATAGAGAATAGCAGTCCCTGTGTATATTATAGAGAGTAGCAGTCCCTGTGTATATTATAGAGAATAGCAGTCCCTGTGTATATTATAGAGAATAGCAGTCCCTGTGTATATTATAGAGAATAGCAGTCCCTGTGTATATTATAGAGAATAGCAGTCCCTGTGTATATTATAGAGAATAGCAGCCCCTGTGTATATTAAAGAGAATAGCAGTCCCTGTGTATATTACAGAGAATAGCAGTCCCTGTGTATATTATAAAGAATAGCAGTCCCTGTGTATATTACAGAGAATAGCAGTCCCTGTGTATATTATAGAGAATAGCATTCCCTGTGTATATTATAGAGAATAGCAGTTCCTGTGTATATTATAGAGAATAGCAGTCCCTGTGTATATTATAGAGAATAGCAGTCCCTGTGTATATTATAGAGAATAGCAGTCCCTGTGTATATTATAGAGAATAGCAGTCCCTGTGTATATTATAGAGAATAGCAGTCCCTGTGTATATTATAGAGAATAGCAGTCCCTGTGTATATTATAGAGAATAGCAGTCCCTGTGTATATTATAGAGAATAGCAGTCCCTGTGTATATTATAGAGAATAGCAATCCCTGTGTATATTATAGAGAATAGCAGTCCCTGTGTATATTATAGAGAATAGCAGTCCCTGTGTATATTATAGAGAATAGCAGTCCCTGTGTATATTATAGAGAATAGCAGCCCCTGTGTATATTATAGAGAATAGCAGTCCCTGTGTATATTATAGAGAATAGCATTCCCTGTGTATATTATAGAGAATAGCAGTCCCTGTGTATATTATAGAGAATAGCAGTCCCTGTGTATATTATCGAGAATAGCAGTCCCTGTGTATATTATAGAGAATAGCAATCCCTGTGTATATTATAGAGAATAGCAATCCCTGTGTATATTATAGAGAATAGCAGTCCCTGTGTATATTATAGAGAATAGCAGTCCCTGTGTATATTATAGAGAATAGCAGTCCCTGTGTATATTATAGAGAATAGCAGTCCCTGTGTATATTATAGAGAATAGCAGCCCCTGTGTATATTAAAGAGAATAGCAGTCCCTGTGTATATTACAGAGAATAGCAGTCCCTGTGTATATTATAAAGAATAGCAGTCCCTGTGTATATTATCGAGAATAGCAGTCCCTGTGTATATTATAGAGAATAGCAATCCCTCTGTATATTATAGAGAATAGCAATCCCTGTGTATATTATAGAGAATAGCAGTCCCTGTGTATATTATAGAGAATAGCAGTCCCTGTGTATATTATAGAGAATAGCAGTCCCTGTGTATATTATAGAGAATAGCAGTCCCTGTGTATATTATAGAGAATAGCAGCTCCTGTGTATATTATAGAGAATAGCAGTCCCTGTGTATATTATAGAGAATAGCAGTCCCAGTGTATATTATAGAGACTAACAGTCCCTGTGTATATTGTAGAGAATAGCAGCCCCTGTGTATATTATAGAGAATAGCAGTCCCTGTGTATATTACAGAGAATAGCAGCCCCTCTGTGTATATTATAGAGAATAGCAGTCCCTGTGTATATTATAGAGAATAGCAGTCCCTGTGTATATTATAGGGAATAGCAGTCCCTGTGTATATTATAGAGAATAGCAGTCCCTGTGTATGTTATAGAGAATAGCAGTCCTTGTGTATATTATAGAGAATAGCAGTCCCTGTGTGTATTATAGAGAATAGCATTCCCTGTGTATATTATAGAGAATTGCAGTCCCTGTGTATATTATAGAGAATAGCAGTCCCTGTGTATATTATAGAGAATAGTAGTCCCTGTGTATATTATAGAGAATAGCAGTCCCTGTGTGTATTATAGAGAATTGCAGTCCCTGTGTATATTATAGAGAATAGCAGTCCCTGTGTATATTATAGAGAATAGCAGTCCCTGTGTATATTATAGAGAATAGCAGTCCTGTGTATATTATAGAGAATAGCAGCCCCTGTGTATATTATAGAGAATAGCAGTGCCTGTGTATATTATAGAGAATAGCAGTCCCTGTGTATATTATAGAGAATAGCAGTCCCTGTGTATATTATAGAGAATAGCAGCCCGTGTGTATATTATAGAGAATAGCAGTCCCTGTGTATATTATAGAGAATAGCAGTCCCTGTGTATATTATAGAGAATAGCAGCCCCTGTGTATATTATAGAGAATAGCAGTCCCTGTGTATATTATAGTGAATAGCAGTCCCTGCGTATATTATAGAGAATAGCAGTCCCTGTGTATGTTATAGAGAATAGCAGTCCCTGTGTATATTATAGAGAATAGCAGTCCCTGTGTATATTATAGAGAATAGCAGCCCCTGTGTATATTATAGAGAATAGCAGTCCCTGTGTATATTATAGAGAATGGCAGTCCCTGTGTATATTATAGAGAATAGCAGTCCCTGTGTATATTATAGAGAATAGCAGTCCATGTGTATATTATAGAGAACAACAGTCCCTGTGTATATTATAGAGAATAGCAGTCCCTGTGTATATTATAGAGAATAGCAGTCCCTGTGTTTATTATAGAGAATAGCAGCCCCTGTGTATATTATAGAGAATAACAGTCCCTGTGTATATTATAGAGAATAGCAGTCCCTGTGTATATTATAGAGAATAGCAGTCACTGTGTATATTATAGAGAATAGCAGTCCCTGTGTATATTATAGAGAATAGCAGACCCTGTGTGTATTATAGAGAATAGCAGACCCTGTGTATATTATAGAGAATAGCAGTCCCTGTGTGTATTATAGAGAATAGCAGTCCCTGTGTGTATTATAGAGAATAGCAGCCCCTGTGTATATTATAGAGAATAGCAGTCCCTGTGTATATTATAGAGAATAGCAGCCCCTGTGTATATTATAGAGAATAGCAGTCCCTGTGTATATTATAGAGAATATCAGTCCCTGTGTATATTATAGAGAATAGCAGCCCTGTGTATATTATAGAGAATAGCAGTCCCTGTGTATATTATAGAGAATAGCAGTCCCTGTGTTTATTATAGGGAATAGCAGCCCCTGTGTATATTATAGAGAATAGCAGTCCCTTTGGAAATTATAGAGAAGAGCAGTCCCTGTGTATATTATAGGGAATAGCAGTCCCTGAGTGTATTATATAGAATCGCAGTCCCTGTGTATATTATAGAGAATAGCAGTCCCTGTGTATATTACAGAGAATAGCAGTCCCTGTGTATATTATAGAGAATAGCAGTCCCTGTGTATATTATAGAGAATAGCAGTCGCTGTGTATATAACAGAGAATAGCAGTCCCTGTGTATATTATAGAGAATAGTAGTCCCTGTGTATATTAAAGAGAATAGCAGTCCCTGTGTATATTATAGAGAATAGCAGTCCCTGTGTATATTATAGAGAATAGCAGCCCCTGTGTATATTATAGAGAATAGCAGTCCCAGTGTATATTAAAGAGAATAGCAGTCCCTCTGTATATTAAGCAGAATAGCATTCCCTGTGAATATTACAGTGATTGTCAGTCCTGGTGTTTAGTGTAGTGAATAAGAGTTCATTAGGTTATTATAGCGAACAGCAGTGCCTGTCTGTGTTATAGACGATTTGAGATTCTATGTATATTATAGTTATTAGCAGTCACTGCATGTATTATAGAGAATAGAAGTTCCTGTGTATATTATAGAGAATAGCAGTCCCTGTGTATATTATAGAGAATAGCAGTCCCTGTGTATATTATAGAGAATAACAGTCCCTGTGTATATTATAGCGAATAGCAGACACTGTATGTATTACAGAGAATAGCAGTCCCTGTGTATATTACAGAGAATAGCAGTCCCTGTGTATATTAAAGAGAATAGCCTTCCGTGAGTATATTATAGAGAATAGCAGTCCCTGTATATATTAGAGATAATAGCAAACCCTGTATATATTGTAGAGAATCCATGTCGCTGTATATATTATAGAGAATAGCAGTCCCAGTGTATATTATAGAGACTAACAGTCCCTGTGTATATTATAGAGAATAGCAGTCCCTGTGTATATTATAGAGAATAGCAGTCCCTGTGTGTATTATAGAGAATAGCAGTCCCTGTGTGTATTATAGGGAATAGCACTTCCTGTGTATATTATCGAGAATAGCAGTCCCTGTGTATATTACAGAGAATAGCAGTCCCTGTGTATATTATAGAGAATAGCAGTCCCTCTGTATATTATAGAGAATATCAGTCCCTGTGTATATTACAGAGAATAGCAGTCCCTGTGTATATTACAGAGAATAGCATCCCTGCGTATATTACAGAGAATAGCAGTCCCTGTGTATATTATAGCGAATAGCAGTCCCTGTCTATAATAAAGTGAATAGCAGTCCCTGTGTATATTACAGAGAATAGCAGTCCCTGTGTATATTATAGAGAATAGCAGTCCCTGTGTTTATTATAGAGAATAGCAGTCCCTGTGTATATTATAGAGAATAGCAGTCCCTGTGTATATTATAGAGAATAGCAGTCCCTGTGTATATTATAGAGAATAGCAGTCCCTGTGTATATTATAGAGAATAGCAGTCCCTGTGTATATTATAGAGAATAGCAGTCCCTGTGTATATTATAGAGAATAGCAGTCCCTGTGTATATTATAGAGAATAGCAATCCCTGTGTATATTATAGAGAATAGCAGTCCCTGTGTATATTATAGAGAATAGCAGTCCCTGTGGAAATTATAGAGAATAGCATTCCCTGTGTATATTATAGAGAATAGCAGCCCCTGTGTGGATTATAGAGAATAGCAGTCACTGTGTATATTATAGAGAATTGCAGCCCCTCTGTATATTATAGAGAACAGCAGTCCCTGTGTGTATTATAGAGAATATCAGCCCCTGTGTATATTATAGAGAATAGCAAAACCTGTGTATATTATAGAGAATAGCAGTCCCTGTGTATATTCTGGAGAATAGCAGTCCCTGTGTATATTATAGAGAATAGCAGTCACTGTATGTATTATAGAGAATAGCAGTCCCTGTGTAGATTATAGAGAATAGCAGTCCCTGTGTATATTATAGAGAATAGCAGTCCCTGTGTATATTATAGAGAATAGCAGTCCCTGTGTATATTATAGAGAATAGCAGCCCCTTGTGTATATTATAGAGAATAGCAGTCCCTGTGTGTATTATAGAGAATAGCAGTCCCTGTGTATATTATAGAGAATAGCAGTCCCTGTGTATATTATAGAGAATAGCAGCCCCTGTGTATATTATAGAGAATAGCAGTCCCTGTGTGTATTATAGAGAATAGCAGCCCCTGTGTATATTATAGAGAATAGCAGTCCCTGTGTATATTATAGAGAATAGCAGTCCCTGTGTATATGTTAGAGAATAGCAGTCCCTGTGTATATTATAGAGAATAGCAGCCCTGTGTATATTATAGAGAATAGCAGTCCCTGTGTATATTATAGAGAATAGCAGTCCCTGTGTATATTATAGAGAATAGCAGTCCCTGTGTATATTATAGAGAATAGCAGTCCCTGTGTATATTATAGAGAATAGCAGTCCCTGTGTATATTATAGAGAGTAGCAGTCCCTGTGTATATTATAGAGAATAGCAGTCCCTGTGTATATTATAGAGAATAGCAGTCCCTGTGTATATTATAGAGAATAGCAGTCCCTGTGTATATTATAGAGAATAGCAGTCCCTGTGTATATTATAGAGAATAGCAGCCCCTGTGTATATTAAAGAGAATAGCAGTCCCTGTGTATATTACAGAGAATAGCAGTCCCTGTGTATATTATAAAGAATAGCAGTCCCTGTGTATATTACAGAGAATAGCAGTCCCTGTGTATATTATAGAGAATAGCATTCCCTGTGTATATTATAGAGAATAGCAGTTCCTGTGTATATTATAGAGAATAGCAGTCCCTGTGTATATTATAGAGAATAGCAGTCCCTGTGTATATTATAGAGAATAGCAGTCCCTGTGTATATTATAGAGAATAGCAGTCCCTGTGTATATTATAGAGAATAGCAGTCCCTGTGTATATTATAGAGAATAGCAGTCCCTGTGTATATTATAGAGAATAGCAGTCCCTGTGTATATTATAGAGAATAGCAGTCCCTGTGTATATTATAGAGAATAGCAATCCCTGTGTATATTATAGAGAATAGCAGTCCCTGTGTATATTATAGAGAATAGCAGTCCCTGTGTATATTATAGAGAATAGCAGTCCCTGTGTATATTATAGAGAATAGCAGCCCCTGTGTATATTATAGAGAATAGCAGTCCCTGTGTATATTATAGAGAATAGCATTCCCTGTGTATATTATAGAGAATAGCAGTCCCTGTGTATATTATAGAGAATAGCAGTCCCTGTGTATATTATCGAGAATAGCAGTCCCTGTGTATATTATAGAGAATAGCAATCCCTGTGTATATTATAGAGAATAGCAATCCCTGTGTATATTATAGAGAATAGCAGTCCCTGTGTATATTATAGAGAATAGCAGTCCCTGTGTATATTATAGAGAATAGCAGTCCCTGTGTATATTATAGAGAATAGCAGTCCCTGTGTATATTATAGAGAATAGCAGCCCCTGTGTATATTAAAGAGAATAGCAGTCCCTGTGTATATTACAGAGAATAGCAGTCCCTGTGTATATTATAAAGAATAGCAGTCCCTGTGTATATTATCGAGAATAGCAGTCCCTGTGTATATTATAGAGAATAGCAATCCCTGTGTATATTATAGAGAATAGCAATCCCTGTGTATATTATAGAGAATAGCAGTCCCTGTGTATATTATAGAGAATAGCAGTCCCTGTGTATATTATAGAGAATAGCAGTCCCTGTGTATATTATAGAGAATAGCAGTCCCTGTGTATATTATAGAGAATAGCAGCTCCTGTGTATATTATAGAGAATAGCAGTCCCTGTGTATATTATAGAGAATAGCAGTCCCAGTGTATATTATAGAGACTAACAGTCCCTGTGTATATTGTAGAGAATAGCAGCCCCTGTGTATATTATAGAGAATAGCAGTCCCTGTGTATATTACAGAGAATAGCAGCCCCTCTGTGTATATTATAGAGAATAGCAGTCCCTGTGTATATTATAGAGAATAGCAGTCCCTGTGTATATTATAGGGAATAGCAGTCCCTGTGTATATTATAGAGAATAGCAGTCCCTGTGTATGTTATAGAGAATAGCAGTCCTTGTGTATATTATAGAGAATAGCAGTCCCTGTGTGTATTATAGAGAATAGCATTCCCTGTGTATATTATAGAGAATTGCAGTCCCTGTGTATATTATAGAGAATAGCAGTCCCTGTGTATATTATAGAGAATAGTAGTCCCTGTGTATATTATAGAGAATAGCAGTCCCTGTGTGTATTATAGAGAATTGCAGTCCCTGTGTATATTATAGAGAATAGCAGTCCCTGTGTATATTATAGAGAATAGCAGTCCCTGTGTATATTATAGAGAATAGCAGTCCTGTGTATATTATAGAGAATAGCAGCCCCTGTGTATATTATAGAGAATAGCAGTGCCTGTGTATATTATAGAGAATAGCAGTCCCTGTGTATATTATAGAGAATAGCAGTCCCTGTGTATATTATAGAGAATAGCAGCCCGTGTGTATATTATAGAGAATAGCAGTCCCTGTGTATATTATAGAGAATAGCAGTCCCTGTGTATATTATAGAGAATAGCAGCCCCTGTGTATATTATAGAGAATAGCAGTCCCTGTGTATATTATAGTGAATAGCAGTCCCTGCGTATATTATAGAGAATAGCAGTCCCTGTGTATGTTATAGAGAATAGCAGTCCCTGTGTATATTATAGAGAATAGCAGTCCCTGTGTATATTATAGAGAATAGCAGCCCCTGTGTATATTATAGAGAATAGCAGTCCCTGTGTATATTATAGAGAATGGCAGTCCCTGTGTATATTATAGAGAATAGCAGTCCCTGTGTATATTATAGAGAATAGCAGTCCATGTGTATATTATAGAGAACAACAGTCCCTGTGTATATTATAGAGAATAGCAGTCCCTGTGTATATTATAGAGAATAGCAGTCCCTGTGTTTATTATAGAGAATAGCAGCCCCTGTGTATATTATAGAGAATAACAGTCCCTGTGTATATTATAGAGAATAGCAGTCCCTGTGTATATTATAGAGAATAGCAGTCACTGTGTATATTATAGAGAATAGCAGTCCCTGTGTATATTATAGAGAATAGCAGACCCTGTGTGTATTATAGAGAATAGCAGACCCTGTGTATATTATAGAGAATAGCAGTCCCTGTGTGTATTATAGAGAATAGCAGTCCCTGTGTGTATTATAGAGAATAGCAGCCCCTGTGTATATTATAGAGAATAGCAGTCCCTGTGTATATTATAGAGAATAGCAGCCCCTGTGTATATTATAGAGAATAGCAGTCCCTGTGTATATTATAGAGAATATCAGTCCCTGTGTATATTATAGAGAATAGCAGCCCTGTGTATATTATAGAGAATAGCAGTCCCTGTGTATATTATAGAGAATAGCAGTCCCTGTGTTTATTATAGGGAATAGCAGCCCCTGTGTATATTATAGAGAATAGCAGTCCCTTTGGAAATTATAGAGAAGAGCAGTCCCTGTGTATATTATAGGGAATAGCAGTCCCTGAGTGTATTATATAGAATCGCAGTCCCTGTGTATATTATAGAGAATAGCAGTCCCTGTGTATATTACAGAGAATAGCAGTCCCTGTGTATATTATAGAGAATAGCAGTCCCTGTGTATATTATAGAGAATAGCAGTCTCTGTGTATATTATAGAGAACAGCAGTCCCTGTGTATATTATAGAGAATAGCAGTCCCTGTGTATATTATAGAGAATAGCAGCCCCTGTGTATATTATAGAGAATAGCAGTCCCTGTGTATATTATAGAGAATATCAGTCCCTGTGTATATTATAGAGAATAGCAGCCCTGTGTATATTATAGAGAATAGCAGTCCCTGTGTATATTATAGAGAATAGCAGTCCCTGTGTATATTATAGGGAATAGCAGTCCCTGTGTATATTATAGGGAATAGCAGCCCCTGTGTATATTATAGAGAATAGCAGTGCTGTGTATATTATAGAGAATAGCAGCCCCTGTCTATATTATAGAGAAAAGCAGTGCCTGTGTATATTATAGAGAATAGCAGTCCATGTGTGTATTATAGAGAATAGCAGTCCCTGTGTATATTATAGAGAATAGCAGCCCCTGTGTATATTATAGAGAATAGCAGTCCCTGTGTATATTATAGAGAATAGCAGTCCCTGTGTATATTATAGAGAATAGCAGCCCCTGTGTATATTATAGAGAATAGCAGTCCCTGTGTATATTATAGTGAATAGCAGTCCCTGTGTATATTATAGAGAATAGCAGTCCCTGTGTATATTATAGAGAATAGCAGTCCCTGTGTATATTATAGAGAATAGCAGTCCCTGTGTATATTATAGAGAATAGCAGTCCCTGTGTTTATTATAGAGAATAGCAGCCCCTGTGTATATTATAGAGAATAGCAGCCCCTGTGTATATTATAGCGAATAGCAGCCCCTGTGTATATTATAGAGAACAACAGTCCCTGTGTATATTATAGAGAATAGCAGTCCCTGTGTATATTATAGAGAATAGCAGTCCCTGTGTGTATTATAGAGAATAGCAGTCCCTGTGTATATTATAGAGAATAGCAGTCCATGTGTATATTATAGAGAACAACAGTCCCTGTGTATATTATAGAAAATAGCAGTCCCTGTGTATATTATAGAGAATAGCAGTCCCTGTGTATATTATAGAGAATAGCAGTCCCTGTGTATATTATAGAGAATAGCAGTCCCTGTGTTTATTATAGAGAATAGCAGCCCCTGTGTATATTATAGAGAATAACAGTCCCTGTGTATATTATAGAGAATAACAGTCCCTGTGTATATTATAGAGAATAGCAATCCCTGTGTATATTCTAGAGAATAGCAGTCCCTGTGTATGTTATAGAGAATAGCAGTCCCTGTGTATATTATAGAGAATAGCAGACCCTGTGTATATTATAGAGAATAGCAGTCCCTGTGTATATTATAGAGAATAGCAGTCCCTGTGTATATTATAGAGAATAGCAGTCCCTGTGTATATTATAGAGAATAGCAGTCCCTGTGTATATTATAGAGAATAGCAGTCCCTGTGTGTATTATAGAGAATAGCAGTCCCTGTGTATATTATAGAGAATAGCAGTTCCTGTGTTTATTATAGAGAATAGCAGTCCCTGTGTATATTATAGAGAATAGCAGTCCCTGTGTATATTATAGAGAATAGCAGTCCCTGTGTATATTATAGAGAATAGCAGCCCCTGTGTATATTATAGAGAATAGCAGTCCCTGTGTATATTATAGAGAATAGCAGTCCCTGTGTGTATTATAGAGAATAGCAGTGCCTGTGTATATTATAGGGAATAGCAGTCCCTGTGTATATTATAGAGAATAGCAGTCCCTGTGTGTATTATAGAGAATAGCTGCCCCTGTGTATATTATAGAGAATAGCAGTCCCTGTGTATATTATAGAGAATAGCAGTCCCTCTGTATATTATAGAGAATAGCAGCCCCTGTGTATATTATAGAGAATAGCAGCCCCTGTGTATATTATAGAGAATAGCAGTCCCTGTGTATATTATAGAGAATAGCAGTCCCTGTGTATATTATAGGGAATAGCATTCCCTGTGTGTATTATTGAGAATCGCAGTCCCTGTGTATATTATAGAGAATAGCAGTCCCTGTGTATATTACAGAGAATAGCAGTCCCTGTGTATATTATAGAGAATAGCAGTCCCTGTGTATATTATAGAGAATAGCAATCCCTGTGTATATTATAGAGAATAGCAGTCTCTGTGTATATTATAGAGAACAGCAGTCCCTGTGTATATTATAGAGAATAGCAGTCCCTGTGTATATTATAGAGAATAGCAGCCCCTGTGTATATTATAGAGAATAGCAGTCCCTGTGTATATTATAGAGAATATCAGTCCCTGTGTATATTATAGAGAATAGCAGCCCTGTGTATATTATAGAGAATAGCAGTCCCTGTGTATATTATAGCGAATAGCAGTCCCTGTCTATAATAAAGTGAATAGCAGTCCCTGTGTATATTACAGAGAATAGCAGTCCCTGTGTATATTATAGAGAATAGCAGTCCCTGTGTTTATTATAGAGAATAGCAGTCCCTGTGTATATTATAGAGAATAGCAGTCCCTGTGTATATTATAGAGAATAGCAGTCCCTGTGTATATTATAGAGAATAGCAGTCCCTGTGTATATTATAGAGAATAGCAGTCCCTGTGTATATTATAGAGAATTGCAGTCCCTGTGTATATTATAGAGAATAGCAGTCCCTATGTATATTATAGAGAATAGCAGCCCCTGTGTGGATTATAGAGAATAGCAGCCCCTGTGTATATTATAGAGATTAGCAGTCCCTGTGTATATTATAGAGAATAGCAGTCCCTGTGTATATTATAGAGAATAGCAGTCCCTGTGTATATTATAGAGAATAGCAGTCCCTGTGTATATTATAGAGAATAGCAGTCCCTGTGTATATTATAGAGAATAGCAGTCCCTGTGTATATTATAGAGAATAGCAGTCCCTGTGTATATTATAGAGAATAGCAGTCCCTGTGGAAATTATAGAGAATGGCATTCCCTGTGTATATTATAGAGAACAGCAGTCCCTGTGTGTATTATAGAGAATATCAGACCCTGCGTATATTATAGAGAATAGCAAAACCTCTGTATATTATAGAGAATAGCAGTCCCTGTGTATATTCTGGAGAATAGCAGTCCCTGTGTATATTATATAGAATAGCAGTCACTGTATGTATTATAGAGAATAGAAGTCCCTGTGTATATTATAGAGAATAGCAGTCCCTGTGTATATTATAGAGAATAACAGTCCCTGTGTATATTATAGAGAATAGCAGTCCCTGTGTATATTATAGAGAGTAGCAGTCCCTGTGTATATTATAGAGAATAGCAGTCCCTGTGTATATTATAGAGAATAGCAGTCCCTGTGTATATTATAGAGAATAGCAGTCCCTGTGTATATTATAGAGAAAAGCAGTCCCTGTGTATATTATAGAGAATAGCAGTCCCTGTGTATATTATAGAGAATAGCAGCCCCTGTGTATATTAAAGAGAATAGCAGTCCCTGTGTATATTACAGAGAATAGCAGTCCCTGTGTATATTATAAAGAATAGCAGTCCCTGTGTATATTACAGAGAATAGCAGTCCCTGTGTATATTATAGAGAATAGCATTCCCTGTGTATATTATAGAGAATAGCAGTCCCTGTGTATATTATAGAGAATAGCAGTCCCTGTGTATATTATAGAGAATAGCAGTCCCTGTGTATATTATAGAGAATAGCAGTCCCTGTGTATATTATAGAGAATAGCAGTCCCTGTGTATATTATAGAGAATAGCAGTCCCTGTGTATATTATAGAGAATAGCAGTCCCTGTGTATATTATAGAGAATAGCAGTCCCTGTGTATATTATAGAGAATAGCAATCCCTGATTATATTATAGAGAATAGCAGTCCCTGTGTATATTATAGAGAATAGCAGTCGCTGTGTATATTATAGCGAATAGCAGCCCCTGTGTATATTATAGAGAATAGCAGTCCCTGTGTATATTATAGAGAATAGCATTCCCTGTGTATATTATAGAGAATAGCAGTCCCTGTGTATATTATAGAGAATAGCAGTCCCTGTGTATATTATAGAGAATAGCAGTCCCTGTGTATATTATAGAGAATAGCAATCCCTGTGTATATTATAGAGAATAGCAATCCCTGTGTATATTATAGAGAATAGCAGTCCCTGTGTATATTATAGAGAATAGCAGTCCCTGTGTATATTATAGAGAATAGCAGTCCCTGTGTATATTATAGAGAATAGCAGTCCCTGTGTATATTATAGAGAATAGCTGCTCCTGTGTATATTATAGAGAATAGCAGTCCCTGTGTATATTATAGAGAATAGCAGTCCCTGTGTATATAACAGAGAATAGCAGTCCCTGTGTATATTATAGAGAATAGTAGTCCCTGTGTATATTAAAGAGAATAGCAGTCCCTGTGTATATTATAGAGAATAGCAGTCCCTGTGTATATTATAGAGAATAGCAGCCCCTGTGTATATTATAGAGAATAGCAGTCCCTGTGTATATTAAAGAGAATAGCAGTCCCTCTGTATATTAAGCAGAATAGCATTCCCTGTGAATATTACAGTGAATGTCAGTCCTGGTGTTTAGTGTAGTGAATAAGAGTTCATTAGGTTATTATAGCGAACAGCAGTGCCTGTCTGTGTTATAGACGATTTGAGATTCTATGTATATTATAGTTAATAGCAGTCACTGCATGTATTATAGAGAATAGAAGTTCCTGTGTATATTATAGAGAATAGCAGTCCCTGTGTATATTATAGAGAATAGCAGTCCCTGTGTATATTATAGAGAATAACAGTCCCTGTGTATATTATAGCGAATAGCAGACACTGTATGTATTACAGAGAATAGCAGTCCCTGTGTATATTACAGAGAATAGCAGTCCCTGTGTATATTAAAGAGAATAGCCTTCCGTGAGTATATTATAGAGAATAGCAGTCCCTGTATCTATTATTGATAATAGCAAACCCTGTATATATTGTAGAGAATCCATGTCGCTGTATATATTATAGAGAATAGCAGTCCCAGTGTATATTATAGAGACTAACAGTCCCTGTGTATATTGTAGAGAATAGCAGCCGCTGTGTATATTATAGAGAATAGCAGTCCCTGTGTATATTACTGAGAATAGCAGCCCCTCTGTGTATATTATAGAGAATAGCAGTCCCTGTGTATATTATAGAGAATAGCAGTCCCTGTGTATATTATAGAGAATAGCAGTCCCTGTGTATATTATAGAGAATAGCAGTCCCTGTGTATATTATAGAGAATAGCAGTCCCTGTGTATGTTATAGAGAATAGCAGTCCCTGTGTATATTATAGAGAATAGCAGTCCCTGTGTGTATTATAGAGAATAGCAGTCCCTGTGTATATTATAGAGAATTGCAGTCCATGTGTATATTATAGAGAATAGCAGTCCCTGTGTATATTATAGAGAATAGTAGTCCCTGTGTATATTATAGAGAATAGCAGTCCCTGTGTGTATTATAGAGAATTGCAGTCCCTGTGTATATTATAGAGAATAGCAGTCCCTGTGTATATTATAGAGAATAGCAGTCCCTGTGTATATTATAGAGAATAGCAGTCCCTGTGTATATTATAGAGAATAGCAGTCCCTGTGTATATTATAGAGAATAGCAGTCCCTGTGTATATTATAGAGAATAGCAGTCCCTGTGTATATTATAGTGAATAGCAGTCCCTGTGTATATTATAGAGAATAGCAGCCCCTGTGTATAGTATAGAGAATAGCAGTCCTGTGTGTATTATAGAGAATAGCAGTCCCTGTGTATATTATAGAGAATAGCAAAACCTGTGTATATTTTGGAGAATAGCAGTCCCTGTGTAGCTTACAGAAAAAGCCTGTCGCTGTATGTATTATAGAGAATAGCAGTCCCTGTGTATATTAAAGAGAATAGCAGTCCCTGTGTATATTACAGAGACTAGCAATCCCTGTGTATATTATACAGAATAGCAGTCCCTGTGTATATTATAGAGAATAGCAGTCCCTGTGTATATTATAGAGAATAGCAGTCCCTGTGTATATTATAGAGAATAGCAGTCCCTGTGTATATTATAGAGAATAGCAGTCCCTGTGTATATTATAGAGAATAGCAGTCCCTGTGTATATTATAGATAATAGCAGCCCCTGTGTATATTATAGAGAATAGCAGTCCCTGTGTATATTATAGAGAATAGCAGTCCCTGTGTATATTATAGAGAATAGCAGTCCCTGTGTATATTATAGAGAATAGCAGCCCATCTGTATATTACAGAGAATAGCAGTCCCTGTGTATATTACAGAGAATAGTAGTCCCTGTGTATATTATAGAGAATAGCAGTCCCTGTGTATATTATAGAGAATAGCAGTCCCTGTGTATATTACAGAGAATAGCAGTCCCTGTGTATATTAAAGAGAATAGTAGTCCCTGTGTATATTAAAGAGAATAGCAGTCCCTGTGTATATTAAGCAGAATAGCATTCCCTGTGAATATTGCAGTGAATGTCAGTCCTGGTGTTTAGTGTAGTGAATAAGAGTTCATTAGGTTATTATAGCGAACAGCAGTGCCTGTCTGTGTTATAGACGATTTGAGATTCTATGTATATTATAGTTAATAGCAGTCACTGTATGTATTATAGAGAATAGCAGTCCCTGAGTATATTATAGAGAATAGCAGTCCCTGTGTATATTGTAGAGAATAGCAGTCCCTGTGTATATTATAGAGAATAAAAGTCCCTGTGTATATTATAGCGAATAGCAGACACTGTATGTATTACAGAGAATAGCAGTCCCTGTGAATATTACAGAGAATAGCAGTCCCTGTGTATATTAAAGAGAATAGCCTTCCGTGAGTATATTATAGAGAATAGCAGTCCCTGTATATATTATAGATAATAGCAAACCCTGTATATATTGTAGAGAATCCATGTCGCTGTATATATTATAGAGAATAGCAGTCCCAGTGTATATTATAGAGACTAACAGTCCCTGTGTATATTGTAGAGAATAGCAGCCCCTGTGTATATTATAGAGAATAGCAGTCCCTGTGTACATTATAGAGAATAGCAGCCCCTCTGTGTGTATTATAGATAATAGCAGTCCCTGTGTATATTATAGAGAATAGCAGTCCCTGTGTATATTATAGAGAATAGCAGTCCCTGTGTATATTATAGAGAATAGCAGTCCCTGTGTATATTATAGAGAATAGCAGTCCCTATGTATATTATCAGAATAGCAGTCCCTGTGTATGTTATAGAGAATAGCAGTCCCTGTGATATTATAGAGAATAGCAGTCCCTGTGTATATTATAGAGAATAGCAGTCCCTGTGTATATTATAGAGAATAGCAGTCCCTGTGTATATTATAGAGAATAACAGTCCCTGTGTATATTATAGAGAATAGCAGTCCCTGTGTATATTGTAGAGAATAGCAGTCCCTGTGTGTATATTATATGGAATAGCAGTCCCTGTGTATATTATAGAGAATAGCAGTCCCTGTGTATATTATAGAGAATAGCAGTCCCTGTGTATATTATAGAGAATAGCAGTCCCTGTGTATATTATAGAGAATAGCAGTCCCTGTGTAAATTATAGAGAATAGCAGTCCCTGTGTGTATTATAGAGAATAGCAGTCCCTGTGTATATTATAGAGAATAGAAGTCCCTGTGTATATTATAGAGAATAGCAGTCCCTGTGTATATTATAGAGAATAGCAGTCCCTGTGTATATTATAGAGAATAGCAGTCCCTGTGTATATTATAGAGAATAGCAGTCCCTGTGTATATTATAGAGAATAGCAGTCCCTGTGTATATTATAGAGAATAGCAGTCCCTGTGTATATTATAGAGAATAGTAGTCCCTGTGTATATTAAAGAGAATAGCAGTCCCTGTGTATATTAAGCAGAATAGCATTCCCTGTGAATATTACAGTGAATGTCAGTCCTGGTGTTTAGTGTAGTGAATAAGAGTTCATTAGGTTATTATAGCGAACAGCAGTGCCTGTCTGTGTTATAGACGATTTGAGATTCTACGTATATTATAGTTAATAGCAGTCACTGTATGTATTATAGAGAATAGCAGTCCCTGTGTATATTATAGAGAATAGCAGTCCCTGTGTATATTATAGAGAATAGCAGTCCCTGTGTATATTATAGAGAATAACAGTCCCTGTATATATTATAGCGAATAGCAGACACTGTATGTATTACAGAGAATAGCAGTCCCTGTGAATATTACAGAGAATAGCAGTCCCTGTGTATATTAAAGAGAATAGCTTTCCGTGAGTATATTATAGAGAATAGCAGTCCCTGTATATATTATAGATAATAGCAAACCCTGTATATATTGTAGAGAATCCATGTCGCTGTATATATTATAGAGAATAGCAGTCCCAGTGTATATTATAGAGACTAACAGTCCCTGTGTATATTGTAGAGAATAGCAGCCCCTGTGTATATTATAGAGAATAGCAGTCCCTGTGTACATTATAGAGAATAGCAGCCCCTCTGTGTATATTATAGAGAATAGCAGTCCCTGTGTATATTATAGAGAATAGCAGTCCCTGTGTATATTATAGAGAATAGCAGTCCCTGTGTATATTATAGAGAATAACAGTCCCTGTGTATATTATAGAGAATAGCAGTCCCTGTGTATATTGTAGAGAATAGCAGTCGCTGTGTATATTATAGAGAATAGCAGTCCCTGTGTATATTATAGAGAATAGCAGTCCCTGTGTATATTATAGAGAATAGCAGTCCCTGTGTATATTATAGAGAATAGCAGTCCCTGTGTAAATTATAGAGAATAGCAGTCCCTGTGTGTATTATAGAGAATAGCAGTCCCTGTGTATATTATAGAGAATAGAAGTCCCTGTGTATATTATAGAGAATAGCAGTCCCTGTGTATATTATAGAGAATAGCAGTCCCTGTGTATATTATAGAGAATAGCAGTCCCTGTGTATATTATAGAGAATAGCAGTCCCTGTGTATATTATAGAGAATAGCAGTCCCTGTGTGTATTATAGAGAATAGCAGTCCCCGTGTATATTATAGAGAATAGCAGTCCCCGTGTATATTATAGAGAATAGCAGTCCCTGTGTATATTATAGAGAATAGCAGTCCCTGTGTATGTTATAGAGAATAGCAGTCCCTGTGTATATTATAGAGAATAGCTGTCGCTGTGTGTATTATAGAGCATAGCAGCCCCTGTGTGTATTATAGAGAATAGAAGTCCCTGTGTATATTATAGAGAATAGCAGTCCCTGTGTATATTATAGAGATTAGCAGTCCCTGTGTATATTATAGAGAATAGCAGCCCCTGTGTGTATTATAGAGAATAGCAGTCCCTGTGTATATTATAGAGAATTCCAGTCCCTGTGTATATTATAGAGAATAGCAGTCCCTGTGTATATTATAGAGATTAGCAGTCCCTGTGTATATTATAGAGAATAGCAGTCCCTGTGTATATTATAGAGAATAGCAGCCCCTGTGTATATTATAGACAATAGCAGCCCCTGTGTATATTATAGACAATAGCAGTCCCTGTGTATATTATAGAGATTAGCAGTCCCTGTGTGTATTATAGAGAATAGCAGTCCCTGTGTGTATTATAGAGAATAGCAGTCCCTGTGTGTATTATAGAGAATAGCAGTCCCTGTGTATATTATAGAGAATAGCAGTCCCTGTGTATATTATAGAGAATAGCAGTCCCTGTGTATATTAAAGAGAATAGCAGTCCCTGTGTATATTATAGAGAATTGCAGTCCCTGTGTATGTTATAGAGAATAGCAGTGCCTGTGTATATTATAGAGAATAGCAGTCCCTGTGTATATTATAGAGAATAGCAGTCCCTGTGTATAGTATAGAGAATAGCAGTCCCTGTGTATATTATAGAGAATAGCAGTCCCTGTTTATATTACAGAGAATAGCAGTCCCTGTGTATATTATAGAGAATAACAGTCCCCGTGTATATTATAGAGAATAGCAGTCCCTGTGTATAATATAGAGAATAGCAGTCCCTGTGTATATTATAGAGAATAGAAGCCCCTGTGTATATTATAGAGAATAGCAGCCCCTGTGTATATTATAGAGAATAGCAGTCCCTGTGTATATTATAGAGAATAGCAGTCCCTGTGTATTTTATAGAGAATAGCAGTCCCTGTGTATATTATAGAGAATAGCTGTCGCTGTGTATATTATAGAGAATAGCATTCCCTGTGTATATTATAGAGAATAGCAGCCCCTGTGTATATTATAGAGAATAGCAGTCCCTGTGTATATTATAGAGAATAGCAGTCCCTGTGTATTTTATAGAGAATAGCAGTCCCTGTGTATATTATAGAGAATAGCTGTCGCTGTGTATATTATAGAGAATAGCATTCCCTGTGTATATTATAGAGAATAGCAGTCCCTGTGTATATTATAGAGAATAGCAATCCCTGTGTATATTATAGAGAATAGCAGTCCCTGTGTATATTATAGAGAATAGCAGTCCCTGTGTATATTATAGAGAATAGCAGTCCCTGTGTATATTATAGAGAATAGCAGTCCCTGTGTATATTATAGAGAATAGCAGTCCCTGTGTGTATTATAGAGAATAGCAGTCCCTGTGTATATTATAGAGAAGAGCAGTCCCTGTGTGTATTATAGAGAATAGCAGTCCCTGTGTATATTATAGAGAATAGCAGTCCCTGTGTATATTATAGAGAATAGCAGTCCCTGTGTATATTATAGAGAATAGCAGTCCCTGTGTATATTATAGAGAATAGCAGTCCCTGTGTGATTTATAGAGAATAGCAGTCCCTGTGTATATTATAGAGAATAGCAGTCCCTGTGTATATTATAGAGAATAGCAGTCCCTGTGTGTATTATAGAGAATAGCAGTCCCTGTGTGTATTATAGAGAATAGCAGTCCCTGTGTATATTATAGAGAATAGCAGTCCCTGTGTATATTATAGAGAATAGCAGTCCCTTTGTATATTATAGAGAATAGCAGTCCCTGTGTATATTATAGAGAATAGCAGTCCCTGTGTATATTGTAGAGAATAGCAGTCCCTGTGTATATTATAGAGAATATCAGTCCCTGTGTATATTATAGAGAATAGCAGTCCCTGTGTGTATTATAGAGAATAGCAGTCTCTGTGTATATTATAGAGAATAGCAATCCCTGTGTATATTATAGAGAATAGCCGTCCCTGTGTATATTATAGAGAATAGCAGTCCCTGTGTATATTATAGAGAATAGCAGTCTCTGTGTATATTATAGAGAATAGCAGTCCCTGTGTATATTATAGAGAATAGCAGTCCCTGTGTATATTATAGAGAATAGCAGTCCCTGTGTATATTATAGAGAATAGCAATCCCTGTGAATATTATAGAGAATAGCAGTCCCTGTGTATATTATATAGAATAGCAGCCCCTGTGTATATTATAGAGAATAGCAGTCCCTGTGTATATTATACAGAATAGCAGTCCCTGTGTATATTATAGAGAATAGCAGTCCCTGTGTATATTATAGAGAATAGCAGCCCCTGTGTATATTATAGAGAATAGCAGTCCCCTCTGCATATTATAGAGAATAGCAGTCCCTGTGTATATTATAGAGAATAGCAGTCTCTGTGTATATTATAGAGAATAGCAGTCCCTGTGTATATTATAGAGAATAGCAGTCCCTGTGTATATTATAGAGAATAGCAGCCCCTGTGCATATTATAGAGAATAGCAGTCCCTCTGCATATTATAGAGAATAGCAGTCCCTGTGTATATTATAGAGAATAGCTGTCCCTGTGTATATTATAGAGAATAGCAGTCCCTGTGTATATTATAGAGAATAGCAGTCCCTGTGTGTATTATAGAGAATAGCAGTCCCTGTGTATATTATAGAGAATAGCAGTCCCTGTGTATATTACAGAGAATAGCAGCCCCTGTGTATATTATATAGAATAGCAGTCCCTGTGTATATTATAGAGAATTGCAGTCCCTGTGTATATTATAGAGAATAGCAGTCCCTGTGTATATTATAGAGAATAGCAGTCCCTGTGTATATTATAGAGAATAGCAGTCCCTGTGTATATTATAGAGAATAGCAGTCCCTGTGTATATTATAGAGAATAGCAGTCCCTGTGTATATTATAGAGAATAGCAGTCCCTTTGTATATTATAGAGAATAGCAGTCCCTGTGTATATTATAGAGAATAGCAGTCCCTGTGTATATTATAGAGAATAAGCAGTCCCTGTGTATATTATAGAGAATAACAGTCCCCTGTATATATTATAGCGAATAGCAGACACTGTATGTATTACAGAGAATAGCAGTCCCTGTGAATATTACAGAGAATAGCAGTCCCTGTGTATATTAAAGAGAATAGCTTTCCGTGAGTATATTATAGAGAATAGCAGTCCCTGTATATATTATAGATAATAGCAAACCCTGTATATATTGTAGAGAATCCATGTCGCTGTATATATTATAGAGAATAGCAGTCCCAGTGTATATTATAGAGACTAACAGTCCCTGTGTATATTGTAGAGAATAGCAGCCCCTGTGTATATTATAGAGAATAGCAGTCCCTGTGTACATTATAGAGAATAGCAGCCCCTCTGTGTATATTATAGAGAATAGCAGTCCCAGTGTATATTATAGAGAATAGCAGTCCCTGTGTATATTATAGAGAATAGCAGTCCCTGTGTATATTATAGAGAATAACAGTCCCTGTGTATATTATAGAGAATAGCAGTCCCTGTGTATATTGTAGAGAATAGCAGTCGCTGTGTATATTATAGAGAATAGCAGTCCCTGTGTATATTATAGAGAATAGCAGTCCCTGTGTATATTATAGAGAATAGCAGTCCCTGTGTATATTATAGAGAATAGCAGTCCCTGTGTAAATTATAGAGAATAGCAGTCCCTGTGTGTATTATAGAGAATAGCAGTCCCTGTGTATATTATAGAGAATAGAAGTCCCTGTGTATATTATAGAGAATAGCAGTCCCTGTGTATATTATAGAGAATAGCAGTCCCTGTGTATATTATAGAGAATAGCAGTCCCTGTGTATATTATAGAGAATAGCAGTCCCTGTGTATATTATAGAGAATAGCAGTCCCTGTGTGTATTATAGAGAATAGCAGTCCCCGTGTATATTATAGAGAATAGCAGTCCCCGTGTATATTATAGAGAATAGCAGTCCCTGTGTATATTATAGAGAATAGCAGTCCCTGTGTATATTATAGAGAATAGCAGTCCCTGTGTATATTATAGAGAATATCCGTCCCTGTGTATATTATAGAGAATAGCAGTCCCTGTGTGTATTATAGAGAATAGCAGTCTCTGTGTATATTATAGAGAATAGCAATCCCTGTGTATATTATAGAGAATAGCCGTCCCTGTGTATATTATAGAGAATAGCAGTCCCTGTGTATATTATAGAGAATAGCAGTCTCTGTGTATATTATAGAGAATAGCAGTCCCTGTGTATATTATAGAGAATAGCAGTCCCTGTGTATATTATAGAGAATAGCAGTCCCTGTGTATATTATAGAGAATAGCAATCCCTGTGTATATTATAGAGAATAGCAGTCCCTGTGTATATTATATAGAATAGCAGCCCCTGTGTATATTATAGAGAATAGCAGTCCCTGTGTATATTATAGAGAATAGCAGTCCCTGTGTATATTATAGAGAATAGCAGTCCCTGTGTATATTATAGAGAATAGCAGCCCCTGTGTATATTATAGAGAATAGCAGTCCCTTTGCATATTATAGAGAATAGCAGTCCCTGTGTATATTATAGAGAATAGCAGTCTCTGTGTATATTATAGAGAATAGCAGTCCCTGTGTATATTATAGAGAATAGCAGTCCCTGTGTATATTATAGAGAATAGCAGCCCCTGTGTATATTATAGAGAATAGCAGTCCCTCTGCATATTATAGAGAATAGCAGTCCCTGTGTATATTATAGAGAATAGCTGTCCCTGTGTATATTATAGAGAATAGCAGTCCCTGTGTATATTATAGAGAATAGCAGTCCCTGTGTATATTATAGAGAAAAGCAGTCCCTGTGTACATTATAGAGAATAGCAGTCCCTGTGTGTATTATAGAGAATAGCAGTCCCTGTGTATATTATAGAGAATAGCAGTCCCTGTGTATATTACAGAGAATAGCAGCCCCTGTGTATATTATATAGAATAGCAGTCCCTGTGTATATTATAGAGAATAGCAGTCCCTGTGTATATTATAGAGAATAGCAGTCCCTGTGTATATTATAGAGAATAGCAGTCCCTGTGTATATTATAGAGAATAGCAGTCCCTGTGTATATTATAGAGAATAGCAGTCCCTGTGTATATTATAGAGAATAGCAGTCCCTGTGTATATTATAGAGAATAGCAGTCCCTGTGTATATTATAGAGAATAGCAGTCCCTGTGTATATTATAGAGAATAGCAGTCCCTGTGTATATTATAGAGAATAGCAGTCCCTGTGTATTTTATAGAGAATAACAGTCCCTGTATATATTATAGCGAATAGCAGACACTGTATGTATTACAGAGAATAGCAGTCCCTTTGAATATTACAGAGAATAGCAGTCCCTGTGTATATTAAAGAGAATAGCTTTCCGTGAGTATATTATAGAGAATAGCAGTCCCTGTATATATTATAGATAATAGCAAACCCTGTATATATTGTAGAGAATCCATGTCGCTGTATATATTATAGAGAATAGCAGTCCCAGTGTATATTATAGAGACTAACAGTCCCTGTGTATATTGTAGAGAATAGCAGCCCCTGTGTATATTATAGAGAATAGCAGTCCCTGTGTACATTATAGAGAATAGCAGCCCCTCTGTGTATATTATAGAGAATAGCAGTCCCTGTGTATATTATAGAGAATAGCAGTCCCTGTGTATATTATAGAGAATAGCAGTCCCTGTGTATATTATAGAGAATAACAGTCCCTGTGTATATTATAGAGAATAGCAGTCCCTGTGTATATTGTAGAGAATAGCAGTCGCTGTGTATATTATAGAGAATAGCAGTCCCTGTGTATATTATAGAGAATAGCAGTCCCTGTGTATATTATAGAGAATAGCTGTCCCTGTGTATATTATAGAGAATAGCAGTCCCTGTGTAAATTATAGAGAATAGCAGTCCCTGTGTGTATTATAGAAAATAGCAGTCCCTGTGTATATTATAGAGAATAGAAGTCCCTGTGTATATTATAGAGAATAGCAGTCCCTGTGTATATTATAGAGAATAGCAGTCCCTGTGTATATTATAGAGAATAGCAGTCCCTGTGTATATTATAGAGAATAGCAGTCCCTGTGTATATTATAGAGAATAGCAGTCCCTGTGTGTATTATAGAGAATAGCAGTTCCCGTGTATATTATAGAGAATAGCAGTCCCCGTGTATATTATAGAGAATAGCAGTCCCTGTGTATATTATAGAGAATAGTAGTCCCTGTGTATATTATAGAGAATAGCAGTCCCTGTGTATATTATAGAGAATAGCTGTCGCTGTGTGTATTATAGAGCATAGCAGCCCCTGTGTGTATTATAGAGAATAGCAGTCCCTGTGTATATTATAGAGAATAGCAGTCCCTGTGTATATTATAGAGAATAGCAGTCCCTGTGTATATTATAGAGAATAGCAGCCCCTGTGTGTATTATAGAGAATAGCAGTCCCTGTGTTTATTATAGAGAATTCCAGTCCCTGTGTATATTATAGAGAATAGCAGTCCCTGTGTATATTATAGAGATTAGCAGTCCCTGTGTATATTATAGAGAATAGCAGTCCCTGTGTATATTATAGAGAATAGCAGCCCCTGTGTATATTATAGACAATAGCAGCCCCTGTGTATATTATAGACAATAGCAGTCCCTGTGTATATTATAGAGATTAGCAGTCCCTGTGTGTATTATAGAGAATAGCAGTCCCTGGGTGTATTATAGAGAATAGCAGTCCCTGTGTGTATTATAGAGAATAGCAGTCCCTGTGTATATTATAGAGAATACCAGTCCCTGTGTATATTATAGAGAATAGCAGTCCCTGTGTATATTATAGAGAATAGCAGTCCCTGTGTATATTATAGAGAATTGCATTCCCTGTGTATGTTATAGAGAATAGCAGTGCCTGTGTATATTATAGAGAATAGCAGTCCCTGTGTATATTATAGAGAATAGCAG
Organism: Isurus oxyrinchus; assembly: GCA_026770705.1. Classification (NCBI taxonomy): domain Eukaryota; kingdom Metazoa; phylum Chordata; class Chondrichthyes; order Lamniformes; family Lamnidae; genus Isurus; species Isurus oxyrinchus. The sequence goes on from JANJGN010000817.1 coordinate 169,567, forward strand.
TCCCTGTGTATAGTATAGAGAATAGCAGTCCCTGTGTATATTATAGAGAATAGCAGTCCCTGTGTATATTACAGAGAATAGCAGTCCCTGTGTATATTATAGAGAATAACAGTCCCCGTGTATATTATAGAGAATAGCAGTCCCTGTGTATAATATAGAGAATAGCAGTCCCTGTGTATATTAAAGAGAATAGAAGCCCCTGTGTATATTATAGAGAATAGCAGCCCCTGTGTATATTATAGAGAATAGCAGTCCCTGTGTATATTATAGAGAATAGCAGTCCCTGTGTATATTATAGAGAATAGCAGTCCCTGTGTTTTTTATAGAGAATAGCTGTCGCTGTGTATATTATAGAGAATAGCAGTCCCTGTGTATATTATAGAGAATAGCAGTCCCTGTGTATATTATAGAGAATAGCAATCCCTGTGTATATTATAGAGAATAGCAGTCCCTGTGTATATTATAGAGAATAGCAGTCCCTGTGTATATTATAGAGAATAGCAGTCCCTGTGTATATTATAGAGAATAGCAGTCCCTGTGTATATTATAGAGAATAGCAGTCCCTGTGTGTATTATAGAGAATAGCAGTCCCTTTGTATATTATAGAGAAGAGCAGTCCCTGTGTGTATTATAGAGAATAGCAGTCCCTGTGTATATTATAGAGAATAGCAGTCCCTGTGTATATTATAGAGAATAGCAGTCCCTGTGTATATTATAGAGAATAGCAGTCCCTGTGTGTATTATAGAGAATAGCAGTCCCTGTGTATATTATAGAGAATAGCAGTCCCTGTGTATATTATAGAGAATAGCAGTCCCTGTGTGTATTATAGAGAATAGCAGTCCCTGTGTGTATTATAGAGAATAGCAGTCCCTGTGTATATTATAGAGAATAGCAGTCCCTGTGTATATTGTAAAGAATAGCAGTCCCTGTGTATATTATAGAGAATAGCAGTCCCTTTGTATATTATAGAGAATAGCAGTCCCTGTGTATATTATAGAGAATAGCAGTCCCTGTGTATATTATAGAGAATAGCAGTCCCTGTGTATATTATAGAGAATAACAGTCCCTGTGTATATTATAGAGAATAGCAGTCCCTGTGTATATTGTAGAGAATAGCAGTCGCTGTGTATATTATAGAGAATAGCAGTCCCTGTGTATATTATAGAGAATAGCAGTCCCTGTGTATATTATAGAGAATAGCAGTCCCTGTGTATATTATAGAGAATAGCAGTCCCTGTGTAAATTATAGAGAATAGCAGTCCCTGTGTGTATTATAGAGAATAGCAGTCCCTGTGTATATTATAGAGAATAGAAGTCCCTGTGTATATTATAGAGAATAGCAGTCCCTGTGTATATTATAGAGAATAGCAGTCCCTGTGTATATTATAGAGAATAGCAGTCCCTGTGTATATTATAGAGAATAGCAGTCCCTGTGTATATTATAGAGAATAGCAGTCCCTGTGTGTATTATAGAGAATAGCAGTCCCCGTGTATATTATAGAGAATAGCAGTCCCCGTGTATATTATAGAGAATAGCAGTCCCTGTGTATATTATAGAGAATAGCAGTCCCTGTGTATATTATAGAGAATAGCAGTCCCTGTGTATATTATAGAAAATATCAGTCCCTCTGTATATTATAGAGAATAGCAGTCCCTGTGTGTATTATAGAGAATAGCAGTCTCTGTGTATATTATAGAGAATAGCAATCCCTGTGTATATTATAGAGAATAGCCGTCCCTGTGTATATTATAGAGAATAGCAGTCCCTGTGTATATTATAGAGAATAGCAGTCTCTGTGTATATTATAGAGAATAGCAGTCCCTGTGTATATTATAGAGAATAGCAGTCCCTGTGTATATTATAGAGAATAGCAGTCCCTGTGTATATTATAGAGAATAGCAATCCCTGTGTATATTATAGAGAATAGCAGTCCCTGTGTATATTATATAGAATAGCAGCCCCTGTGTATATTATAGAGAATAGCAGTCCCTGTGTATATTATAGAGAATAGCAGTCCCTGTGTATATTATAGAGAATAGCAGTCCCTGTGTATATTATAGAGAATAGCAGCCCCTGTGTATATTATAGAGAATAGCAGTCCCTCTGCATATTATAGAGAATAGCAGTCCCTGTGTATATTATAGAGAATAGCAGTCTCTGTGTATATTATAGAGAATAGCAGTCCCTGTGTATATTATAGAGAATAGCAGTCCCTGTGTATATTATAGAGAATAGCAGCCCCTGTGTATATTATAGAGAATAGCAGTCCCTCTGCATATTATAGAGAATAGCAGTCCCTGTGTATATTATAGAGAATAGCTGTCCCTGTGTATATTATAGAGAATAGCAGTCCCTGTGTATATTATAGAGAATAGCAGTCCCTGTGTATAATATAGAGAAAAGCAGTCCCTGTGTACATTATAGAGAATAGCAGTCCCTGTGTGTATTATAGAGAATAGCAGTCCCTGTGTATATTATAGAGAATAGCAGTCCCTGTGTATATTACAGAGAATAGCAGCCCCTGTGTATATTATATAGAAGAGCAGTCCCTGTGTATATTATAGAGAATAGCAGTCCCTGTGTATATTATAGAGAATAGCAGTCCCTGTGTATATTATAGAGAATAGCAGTCCCTGTGTATATTATAGAGAATAGCAGTCCCTGTGTATATTATAGAGAATAGCAGTCCCTGTGTATATTATAGAGAATAGCAGTCCCTGTGTATATTATAGAGAATAGCAGTCCCTGTGTATATTATAGAGAATAGCAGTCCCTGTGTATATTATAGAGAATAGCAGTCCCTGTGTATATTATAGAGAATAGCAGTCCCTGTGTATATTATAGAGAATAACAGTCCCTGTATATATTATAGCGAATAGCAGACACTGTATGTATTACAGAGAATAGCAGTCCCTGTGAATATTACAGAGAATAGCAGTCCCTGTGTATATTAAAGAGAATAGCTTTCCGTGAGTATATTATAGAGAATAGCAGTCCCTGTATATATTATAGATAATAGCAAACCCTGTATATATTGTAGAGAATCCATGTCGCTGTATATATTATAGAGAATAGCAGTCCCAGTGTATATTATAGAGACTAACAGTCCCTGTGTATATTGTAGAGAATAGCAGCCCCTGTGTATATTATAGAGAATAGCAGTCCCTGTGTACATTATAGAGAATAGCAGCCCCTCTGTGTATATTATAGAGAATAGCAGTCCCTGTGTATATTATAGAGAATAGCAGTCCCTGTGTATATTATAGAGAATAGCAGTCCCTGTGTATATTATAGAGAATAACATTCCTGTGTATATTATAGAGAATAGCAGTCCCTGTGTATATTGTAGAGAATAGCAGTCGCTGTGTATATTATAGAGAATAGCAGTCCCTGTGTATATTATAGAGAATAGCAGTCCCTGTGTATATTATAGAGAATAGCAGTCCCTGTGTATATTATAGAGAATAGCAGTCCCTGTGTAAATTATAGAGAATAGCAGTCCCTGTGTGTATTATAGAGAATAGCAGTCCCTGTGTATATTATAGAGAATAGAAGTCCCTGTGTATATTATAGAGAATAGCAGTCCCTGTGTATATTATAGAGAATAGCAGTCCCTGTGTATATTATAGAGAATAGCAGTCCCTGTGTATATTATAGAGAATAGCAGTCCCTGTGTATATTATAGAGAATAGCAGTCCCTGTGTGTATTATAGAGAATAGCAGTCCCCGTGTATATTATAGAGAATAGCAGTCCCCGTGTATATTATAGAGAATAGCAGTCCCTGTGTATATTATAGAGAATAGCAGTCCCTGTGTATATTATAGAGAATAGCAGTCCCTGTGTATATTATAGAGAATAGCTGTCGCTGTGTGTATTATAGAGCATAGCAGCCCCTGTGTGTATTATAGAGAATAGCAGTCCCTGTGTATATTATAGAGAATAGCAGTCCCTGTGTATATTATAGAGATTAGCAGTCCCTGTGTATATTATAGAGAATAGCAGCCCCTGTGTGTATTATAGAGAATAGCAGTCCCTGTGTATATTATAGAGAATTCCAGTCCCTGTGTATATTATAGAGAATAGCAGTCCCTGTGTATATTATAGAGATTAGCAGTCCCTGTGTATATTATAGAGAATAGCAGTCCCTGTGTATATTATAGAGAATAGCAGCCCCTGTGTATATTATAGACAATAGCAGCCCCTGTGTATATTATAGACAATAGCAGTCCCTGTGTATATTATAGAGATTAGCAGTCCCTGTGTGTATTATAGAGAATAGCAGTCCCTGGGTGTATTATAGAGAATAGCAGTCCCTGTGTGTATTATAGAGAATAGCAGTCCCTGTGTATATTATAGAGAATACCAGTCCCTGTGTATATTATAGAGAATAGCAGTCCCTGTGTATATTATAGGGAATAGCAGTCCCTGTGTATATTATAGAGAATTGCAGTCCCTGTGTATGTTATAGAGAATAGCAGTGCCTGTGTATATTATAGAGAATAGCAGTCCCTGTGTATATTATAGAGAATAGCAGTCCCTGTGTATAGTATAGAGAATAGCAGTCCCTGTGTATATTATAGAGAATAGCAGTCCCTGTGTATATTACAGAGAATAGCAGTCCCTGTGTATATTATAGAGAATAACAGTCCCCGTGTATATTATAGAGAATAGCAGTCCCTGTGTATAATATAGAGAATAGCAGTCCCTGTGTATATTATAGAGAATAGAAGCCCCTGTGTATATTATAGAGAATAGCAGCCCCTGTGTATATTATAGAGAATAGCAGTCCCTGTGTATATTATAGAGAATAGCAGTCCCTGTGTATATTATAGAGAATAGCAGTCCCTGTGTTTTTTATAGAGAATAGCTGTCGCTGTGTATATTATAGAGAATAGCAGTCCCTGTGTATATTACAGAGAATAGCAGTCCCTGTGTATATTATAGAGAATAGCAAACCCTGTGTATATTATAGAGAATAGCAGTCCCTGTGTATATTATAGAGAATAGCAGTCCCTGTGTATATTATAGAGAATAGCAGTCCCAGTGTATATTATAGAGAATAGCAGTCCCTGTGTATATTATAGAGAATAGCAGTCCCTGTGTGTATTATAGAGAATAGCAGTCCCTGTGTATATTATAGAGAATAGCAGTCCCTGTGTATATTATAGAGAATAGCAATCCCTGTGTATATTATAGAGATTAGCAGTCCCTGTGTGTATTATAGAGAATAGCAGTCCCTGGGTGTATTATAGAGAATAGCAGTCCCTGTGTGTATTATAGAGAATAGCAGTCCCTGTGTATATTATAGAGAATACCAGTCCCTGTGTATATTATAGAGAATAGCAGTCCCTGTGTATATTATAGAGAATAGCAGTCCCTGTGTATATTATAGAGAATAGCAATCCCTGTGTATATTATAGAGAATAGCAGTCCCTGTGTATATTATAGAGAATAGCAGTCCCTGTGTATATTATAGAGAATAGCAGTCCCTGTGTATATTATAGAGAATAGCAGTCCCTGTGTATATTATAGAGAATAGCAGTCCCTGTGTGTATTATAGAGAATAGCAGTCCCTTTGTATATTATAGAGAAGAGCAGTCCCTGTGTGTATTATAGAGAATAGCAGTCCCTGTGTATATTATAGAGAATAGCAGTCCCTGTGTATATTATAGAGAATAGCAGTCCCTGTGTATATTATAGAGAATAGCAGTCCCTGTGTATATTATAGAGAATAGCAGTCCCTGTGTGTATTATAGAGAATAGCAGTCCCTGTGTATATTATAGAGAATAGCAGTCCCTGTGTATATTATAGAGAATAGCAGTCCCTGTGTGTATTATAGAGAATAGCAGTCCCTGTGTGTATTATAGAGAATAGCAGTGCCTGTGTATATTATAGAGAATAGCAGTCCCTGTGTATATTGTAGAGAATAGCAGTCCCTGTGTATATTATAGAGAATAGCAGTCCCTTTGTATATTATAGAGAATAGCAGTCCCTGTGTATATTATAGAGAATAGCAGTCCCTGTGTATATTATAGAGAATAGCAGTCCCTGTGTATATTATAGAGAATAACAGTCCCTGTGTATATTATAGAGAATAGCAGTCCCTGTGTATATTGTAGAGAATAGCAGTCGCTGTGTATATTATAGAGAATAGCAGTCCCTGTGTATATTATAGAGAATAGCAGTCCCTGTGTATATTATAGAGAATAGCAGTCCCTGTGTATATTATAGAGAATAGCAGTCCCTGTGTAAATTATAGAGAATAGCAGTCCCTGTGTGTATTATAGAGAATAGCAGTCCCTGTGTATATTATAGAGAATAGAAGTCCCTGTGTATATTATAGAGAATAGCAGTCCCTGTGTATATTATAGAGAATAGCAGTCCCTGTGTATATTATAGAGAATAGCAGTCCCTGTGTATATTATAGAGAATAGCAGTCCCTGTGTATATTATAGAGAATAGCAGTCCCTGTGTGTATTATAGAGAATAGCAGTCCCCGTGTATATTATAGAGAATAGCAGTCCCCGTGTATATTATAGAGAATAGCAGTCCCTGTGTATATTATAGAGAATAGCAGTCCCTGTGTATATTATAGAGAATAGCAGTCCCTGTGTATATTATAGAAAATATCAGTCCCTCTGTATATTATAGAGAATAGCAGTCCCTGTGTGTATTATAGAGAATAGCAGTCTCTGTGTATATTATAGAGAATAGCAATCCCTGTGTATATTATAGAGAATAGCCGTCCCTGTGTATATTATAGAGAATAGCAGTCCCTGTGTATATTATAGAGAATAGCAGTCTCTGTGTATATTATAGAGAATAGCAGTCCCTGTGTATATTATAGAGAATAGCAGTCCCTGTGTATATTATAGAGAATAGCAGTCCCTGTGTATATTATAGAGAATAGCAATCCCTGTGTATATTATAGAGAATAGCAGTCCCTGTGTATATTATATAGAATAGCAGCCCCTGTGTATATTATAGAGAATAGCAGTCCCTGTGTATATTATAGAGAATAGCAGTCCCTGTGTATATTATAGAGAATAGCAGTCCCTGTGTATATTATAGAGAATAGCAGCCCCTGTGTATATTATAGAGAATAGCAGTCCCTCTGCATATTATAGAGAATAGCAGTCCCTGTGTATATTATAGAGAATAGCAGTCTCTGTGTATATTATAGAGAATAGCAGTCCCTGTGTATATTATAGAGAATAGCAGTCCCTGTGTATATTATAGAGAATAGCAGCCCCTGTGTATATTATAGAGAATAGCAGTCCCTCTGCATATTATAGAGAATAGCAGTCCCTGTGTATATTATAGAGAATAGCTGTCCCTGTGTATATTATAGAGAATAGCAGTCCCTGTGTATATTATAGAGAATAGCAGTCCCTGTGTATATTATAGAGAAAAGCAGTCCCTGTGTACATTATAGAGAATAGCAGTCCCTGTGTGTATTATAGAGAATAGCAGTCCCTGTGTATATTATAGAGAATAGCAGTCCCTGTGTATATTACAGAGAATAGCAGCCCCTGTGTATATTATATAGAATAGCAGTCCCTGTGTATATTATAGAGAATAGCAGTCCCTGTGTATATTATAGAGAATAGCAGTCCCTGTGTATATTATAGAGAATAGCAGTCCCTGTGTATATTATAGAGAATAGCAGTCCCTGTGTATATTATAGAGAATAGCAGTCCCTGTGTATATTATAGAGAATAGCAGTCCCTGTGTATATTATAGAGAATAGCAGTCCCTGTGTATATTATAGAGAATAGCAGTCCCTGTGTATATTATAGAGAATAGCAGTCCCTGTGTATATTATAGAGAATAGCAGTCCCTGTGTATATTATAGAGAATAACAGTCCCTGTATATATTATAGCGAATAGCAGACACTGTATGTATTACAGAGAATAGCAGTCCCTGTGAATATTACAGAGAATAGCAGTCCCTGTGTATATTAAAGAGAATAGCTTTCCGTGAGTATATTATAGAGAATAGCAGTCCCTGTATATATTATAGATAATAGCAAACCCTGTATATATTGTAGAGAATCCATGTCGCTGTATATATTATAGAGAATAGCAGTCCCAGTGTATATTATAGAGACTAACAGTCCCTGTGTATATTGTAGAGAATAGCAGCCCCTGTGTATATTATAGAGAATAGCAGTCCCTGTGTACATTATAGAGAATAGCAGCCCCTCTGTGTATATTATAGAGAATAGCAGTCCCTGTGTATATTATAGAGAATAGCAGTCCCTGTGTATATTATAGAGAATAGCAGTCCCTGTGTATATTATAGAGAATAACATTCCTGTGTATATTATAGAGAATAGCAGTCCCTGTGTATATTGTAGAGAATAGCAGTCGCTGTGTATATTATAGAGAATAGCAGTCCCTGTGTATATTATAGAGAATAGCAGTCCCTGTGTATATTATAGAGAATAGCAGTCCCTGTGTGTATTATAGAGAATAGCAGTCCCCGTGTATATTATAGAGAATAGCAGTCCCCGTGTATATTATAGAGAATAGCAGTCCCTGTGTATATTATAGAGAATAGCAGTCCCTGTGTATATTATAGAGAATAGCAGTCCCTGTGTATATTATAGAGAATAGCTGTCGCTGTGTGTATTATAGAGCATAGCAGCCCCTGTGTGTATTATAGAGAATAGCAGTCCCTGTGTATATTATAGAGAATAGCAGTCCCTGTGTATATTATAGAGATTAGCAGTCCCTGTGTATATTATAGAGAATAGCAGCCCCTGTGTGTATTATAGAGAATAGCAGTCCCTGTGTATATTATAGAGAATTCCAGTCCCTGTGTATATTATAGAGAATAGCAGTCCCTGTGTATATTATAGAGATTAGCAGTCCCTGTGTATATTATAGAGAATAGCAGTCCCTGTGTATATTATAGAGAATAGCAGCCCCTGTGTATATTATAGACAATAGCAGCCCCTGTGTATATTATAGACAATAGCAGTCCCTGTGTATATTATAGAGATTAGCAGTCCCTGTGTGTATTATAGAGAATAGCAGTCCCTGGGTGTATTATAGAGAATAGCAGTCCCTGTGTGTATTATAGAGAATAGCAGTCCCTGTGTATATTATAGAGAATACCAGTCCCTGTGTATATTATAGAGAATAGCAGTCCCTGTGTATATTATAGGGAATAGCAGTCCCTGTGTATATTATAGAGAATTGCAGTCCCTGTGTATGTTATAGAGAATAGCAGTGCCTGTGTATATTATAGAGAATAGCAGTCCCTGTGTATATTATAGAGAATAGCAGTCCCTGTGTATAGTATAGAGAATAGCAGTCCCTGTGTATATTATAGAGAATAGCAGTCCCTGTGTATATTACAGAGAATAGCAGTCCCTGTGTATATTATAGAGAATAACAGTCCCCGTGTATATTATAGAGAATAGCAGTCCCTGTGTATAATATAGAGAATAGCAGTCCCTGTGTATATTATAGAGAATAGAAGCCCCTGTGTATATTATAGAGAATAGCAGCCCCTGTGTATATTATAGAGAATAGCAGTCCCTGTGTATATTATAGAGAATAGCAGTCCCTGTGTATATTATAGAGAATAGCAGTCCCTGTGTTTTTTATAGAGAATAGCTGTCGCTGTGTATATTATAGAGAATAGCAGTCCCTGTGTATATTACAGAGAATAGCAGTCCCTGTGTATATTATAGAGAATAGCAAACCCTGTGTATATTATAGAGAATAGCAGTCCCTGTGTATATTATAGAGAATAGCAGTCCCTGTGTATATTATAGAGAATAGCAGTCCCTGTGTATATTATAGAGAATAGCAGTCCCTGTGTATATTATAGAGAATAGCAGTCCCTGTGTGTATTATAGAGAATAGCAGTCCCTGTGTATATTATAGAGAATAGCAGTCCCTGTGTATATTATAGAGAATAGCAATCCCTGTGTATATTATAGAGATTAGCAGTCCCTGTGTGTATTATAGAGAATAGCAGTCCCTGGGTGTATTATAGAGAATAGCAGTCCCTGTGTGTATTATAGAGAATAGCAGTCCCTGTGTATATTATAGAGAATACCAGTCCCTGTGTATATTATAGAGAATAGCAGTCCCTGTGTATATTATAGAGAATAGCAGTCCCTGTGTATATTATAGAGAATTTCAGTCCCTGTGTATGTTATAGAGAATAGCAGTGCCTGTGTATATTATAGAGAATAGCAGTCCCTGTGTATATTATAGAGAATAGCAGTCCCTGTGTATAGTATAGAGAATAGCAGTCCCTGTGTATATTATAGAGAATAGCAGTCCCTGTGTATATTACAGAGAATAGCAGTCCCTGTGTATATTATAGAGAATAACAGTCCCCGTGTATATTATAGAGAATAGCAGTCCCTGTGTATAATATAGAGAATAGCAGTCCCTGTGTATATTAAAGAGAATAGAAGCCCCTGTGTATATTATAGAGAATAGCAGCCCCTGTGTATATTATAGAGAATAGCAGTCCCTGTGTATATTATAGAGAATAGCAGTCCCTGTGTATATTATAGAGAATAGCAGTCCCTGTGTTTTTTATAGAGAATAGCTGTCGCTGTGTATATTATAGAGAATAGCAGTCCCTGTGTATATTATAGAGAATAGCAGTCCCTGTGTATATTATAGAGAATAGCAATCCCTGTGTATATTATAGAGAATAGCAGTCCCTGTGTATATTATAGAGAATAGCAGTCCCTGTGTATATTATAGAGAATAGCAGTCCCTGTGTATATTATAGAGAATAGCAGTCCCTGTGTATATTATAGAGAATAGCAGTCCCTGTGTGTATTATAGAGAATAGCAGTCCCTTTGTATATTATAGAGAAGAGCAGTCCCTGTGTGTATTATAGAGAATAGCAGTCCCTGTGTATATTATAGAGAATAGCAGTCCCTGTGTATATTATAGAGAATAGCAGTCCCTGTGTATACTATAGAGAATAGCAGTCCCTGTGTATATTATAGAGAATAGCAGTCCCTGTGTGTATTATAGAGAATAGCAGTCCCTGTGTATATTATAGAGAATAGCAGTCCCTGTGTATATTATAGAGAATAGCAGTCCCTGTGTGTATTATAGAGAATAGCAGTCCCTGTGTGTATTATAGAGAATAGCAGTCCCTGTGTATATTATAGAGAATAGCAGTCCCTGTGTATATTGTAGAGAATAGCAGTCCCTGTGTATATTATAGAGAATAGCAGTCCCTTTGTATATTATAGAGAATAGCAGTCCCTGTGTATATTATAGAGAAAAGCAGTCCCTGTGTATATTATAGAGAATAGCAGTCCCTGTGTATATTATAGAGAATAACAGTCCCTGTGTATATTATAGAGAATAGCAGTCCCTGTGTATATTGTAGAGAATAGCAGTCGCTGTGTATATTATAGAGAATAGCAGTCCCTGTGTATATTATAGAGAATAGCAGTCCCTGTGTATATTATAGAGAATAGCAGTCCCTGTGTATATTATAGAGAATAGCAGTCCCTGTGTAAATTATAGAGAATAGCAGTCCCTGTGTGTATTATAGAGAATAGCAGTCCCTGTGTATATTATAGAGAATAGAAGTCCCTGTGTATATTATAGAGAATAGCAGTCCCTGTGTATATTATAGAGAATAGCAGTCCCTGTGTATATTATAGAGAATAGCAGTCCCTGTGTATATTATAGAGAATAGCAGTCCCTGTGTATATTATAGAGAATAGCAGTCCCTGTGTGTATTATAGAGAATAGCAGTCCCCGTGTATATTATAGAGAATAGCAGTCCCCGTGTATATTATAGAGAATAGCAGTCCCTGTGTATATTATAGAGAATAGCAGTCCCTGTGTATATTATAGAGAATAGCAGTCCCTGTGTATATTATCGAAAATATCAGTCCCTCTGTATATTATAGAGAATAGCAGTCCCTGTGTGTATTATAGAGAATAGCAGTCTCTGTGTATATTATAGAGAATAGCAATCCCTGTGTATATTATAGAGAATAGCCGTCCCTGTGTATATTATAGAGAATAGCAGTCCCTGTGTATATTATAGAGAATAGCAGTCTCTGTGTATATTATAGAGAATAGCAGTCCCTGTGTATATTATAGAGAATAGCAGTCCCTGTGTATATTATAGAGAATAGCAGTCCCTGTGTATATTATAGAGAATAGCAATCCCTGTGTATATTATAGAGAATAGCAGTCCCTGTGTATATTATATAGAATAGCAGCCCCTGTGTATATTATAGAGAATAGCAGTCCCTGTGTATATTATAGAGAATAGCAGTCCCTGTGTATATTATAGAGAATAGCAGTCCCTGAGTATATTATAGAGAATAGCAGCCCCTGTGTATATTATAGAGAATAGCAGTCCCTCTGCATATTATAGAGAATAGCAGTCCCTGTGTATATTATAGAGAATAGCAGTCTCTGTGTATATTATAGAGAATAGCAGTCCCTGTGTATATTATAGAGAATAGCAGTCCCTGTGTATATTATAGAGAATAGCAGCCCCTGTGTATATTATAGAGAATAGCAGTCCCTCTGCATATTATAGAGAATAGCAGTCCCTGTGTATATTATAGAGAATAGCTGTCCCTGTGTATATTATAGAGAATAGCAGTCCCTGTGTATATTATAGAGAATAGCAGTCCCTGTGTATATTATAGAGAAAAGCAGTCCCTGTGTACATTATAGAGAATAGCAGTCCCTGTGTGTATTATAGAGAATAGCAGTCCCTGTGTATATTATAGAGAATAGCAGTCCCTGTGTATATTACAGAGAATAGCAGCCCCTGTGTATATTATATAGAATAGCAGTCCCTGTGTATATTATAGAGAATAGCAGTCCCTGTGTATATTATAGAGAATAGCAGTCCCTGTGTATATTATAGAGAATAGCAGTCCCTGTGTATATTATAGAGAATAGCAGTCCCTGTGTATATTATAGAGAATAGCAGTCCCTGTGTATATTATAGAGAATAGCAGTCCCTGTGTATATTATAGAGAATAGCAGTCCCTGTGTATATTATAGAGAATAGCAGTCCCTGTGTATATTATAGAGAATAGCAGTCCCTGTGTATATTATAGAGAATAGCAGTCCCTGTGTATATTATAGAGAATAACAGTCCCTGTATATATTATAGCGAATAGCAGACACTGTATGTATTACAGAGAATAGCAGTCCCTGTGAATATTACAGAGAATAGCAGTCCCTGTGTATATTAAAGAGAATAGCTTTCCGTGAGTATATTATAGAGAATAGCAGCCCCTGTATATATTATAGATAATAGCAAACCCTGTATATATTGTAGAGAATCCATGTCGCTGTATATATTATAGAGAATAGCAGTCCCAGTGTATATTATAGAGACTAACAGTCCCTGTGTATATTGTAGAGAATAGCAGCCCCTGTGTATATTATAGAGAATAGCAGTCCCTGTGTACATTATAGAGAATAGCAGCCCCTCTGTGTATATTATAGAGAATAGCAGTCCCTGTGTATATTATAGAGAATAGCAATCCCTGTGTATATTATAGAGAATAGCAGTCCCTGTGTATATTATAGAGAATAACATTCCTGTGTATATTATAGAGAATAGCAGTCCCTGTGTATATTGTAGAGAATAGCAGTCGCTGTGTATATTATAGAGAATAGCAGTCCCTGTGTATATTATAGAGAATAGCAGTCCCTGTGTATATTATAGAGAATAGCAGTCCCTGTGTATATTATAGAGAATAGCAGTCCCTGTGTAAATTATAGAGAATAGCAGTCCCTGTGTGTATTATAGAGAATAGCAGTCCCTGTGTATATTATAGAGAATAGAAGTCCCTGTGTATATTATAGAGAATAGCAGTCCCTGTGTATATTATAGAGAATAGCAGTCCCTGTGTATATTATAGAGAATAGCAGTCCCTGTGTATATTATAGAGAATAGCAGTCCCTGTGTATATTATAGAGAATAGCAGTCCCTGTGTGTATTATAGAGAATAGCAGTCCCCGTGTATATTATAGAGAATAGCAGTCCCCGTGTATATTATAGAGAATAGCAGTCCCTGTGTATATTATAGAGAATAGCAGTCCCTGTGTATATTATAGAGAATAGCAGTCCCTGTGTATATTATAGAGCATAGCTGTCGCTGTGTGTATTATAGAGCATAGCAGCCCCTGTGTGTATTATAGAGAATAGCAGTCCCTGTGTATATTATAGAGAATAGCAGTCCCTGTGTATATTATAGAGATTAGCAGTCCCTGTGTATATTATAGAGAATAGCAGCCCCTGTGTGTATTATAGAGAATAGCAGTCCCTGTGTATATTATAGAGAATTCCAGTCCCTGTGTATATTATAGAGAATAGCAGTCCCTGTGTATATTATAGAGATTAGCAGTCCCTGTGTATATTATAGAGAGTAGCAGTCCCTGTGTATATTATAGAGAATAGCAGCCCCTGTGTATATTATAGACAATAGCAGCCCCTGTGTATATTATGGACAATAGCAGTCCCTGTGTATATTATAGAGATTAGCAGTCCCTATGTGTATTATAGAGAATAGCAGTCCCTGGGTGTATTATAGAGAATAGCAGTCCCTGTGTGTATTATAGAGAATAGCAGTCCCTGTGTATATTATAGAGAATACCAGTCCCTGTGTATATTATAGAGAATAGCAGTCCCTGTGTATATTATAGGGAATAGCAGTCCCTGTGTATATTATAGAGAATTGCAGTCCCTGTGTATGTTATAGAGAATAGCAGTGCCTGTGTATATTATAGAGAATAGCAGTCCCTGTGTATATTATAGAGAAGAGCAGTCCCTGTGTGTATTATAGAGAATAGCAGTCCCTGTGTATATTATAGAGAATAGCAGTCCCTGTGTATATTATAGAGAATAGCAGTCCCTGTGTATATTATAGAGAATAGCAGGCCCTGTGTATATTATAGAGAATAGCAGTCCCTGTGTGTATTATATAGAATATCAGTCCCTGTGTATATTATAGAGAATAGCAGTCCCTGTGTATATTATAGAGAATAGCAGTCCCTGTGTGTATTATAGAGAATAGCAGTCCCTGTGTGTATTATAGAGAATAGCAGTCCCTGTGTATATTATAGAGAATAGCAGTCCCTGTGTATATTGTAGAGAATAGCAGTCCCTGTGTATATTATAGAGAATAGCAGTCCCTTTGTATATTATAGAGAATAGCAGTCCCTGTGTATATTATAGAGAATAGCAGTCCCTGTGTATATTATAGAGAATAGCAGTCCCTGTGTATATTATAGAGAATATCAGTCCCTGTGTATATTATAGAGAATAGCAGTCCCTGTGTGTATTATAGAGAATAGCAGTCTCTGTGTATATTATAGAGAATAGCAGTCCCTGTGTATATTATAGAGAATAGCCGTCCCTGTGTATATTATAGAGAATAGCAGTCCCTGTGTATATTATAGAGAATAGCAGTCTCTGTGTATATTATAGAGAATAGCAGTCCCTGTGTATATTATAGAGAATAGCAGTCCCTGTGTATATTATAGAGAATAGCAGTCCCTGTGTATATTATAGAGAATAGCAATCCCTGTGTATATTATAGAGAATAGCAGTCCCTGTGTATATTATATAGAATAGCAGCCCCTGTGTATATTATAGAGAATAGCAGTCCCTGTGTATATTATAGAGAATAGCAGTCCCTGTGTATATTATAGAGAATAGCAGTCCCTGTGTATATTATAGAGAGTAGCAGCCCCTGTGTATATTATAGAGAATAGCAGTCCCTCTGCATATTATAGAGAATAGCAGTCCCTGTGTATATTATAGAGAATAGCAGTCTCTGTGTATATTATAGAGAATAGCAGTCCCTGTGTATATTATAGAGAATAGCAGTCCCTGTGTATATTATAGAGAATAGCAGCCCCTGTGTATATTATAGAGAATAGCAGTCACTCTGCATATTATAGAGAATAGCAGTCCCTGTGTATATTATAGAGAATAGCTGTCCCTGTGTATATTATAGAGAATAGCAGTCCCTGTGTATATTATAGAGAATAGCAGTCCTTGTGTATATTATAGAGAAAAGCAGTCCCTGTGTATATTATAGAGAATAGCAGTCCCTGTGTGTATTATAGAGAATAGCAGTCCCTGTGTATATTATAGAGAATAGCAGTCCCTGTGTATATTACAGAGAATAGCAGCCCCTGTGTATATTATATAGAATAGCAGTCCCTGTGTATATTATAGAGAATAGCAGTCCCTGTGTATATTATAGAGAATAGCAGTCCCTGTGTATATTATAGAGAATAGCAGTCCCTGTGTATATTATAGAGAATAGCAGTCCCTGTGTATATTATAGAGAATAGCAGTCCCTGTGTATATTATAGAGAATAGCAGTCCCTGTGTATATTATAGAGAATAGCAGTCCCTGTGTATATTATAGAGAATAGCAGTCCCTGTGTATATTATAGAGAATAGCAGTCCCTGTGTATTTTATAGAGAATAGCAGTCCCTGTGTGTATTATAGAGAATATCTGACCCTGTGTATATTATAGAGACTAGCAAAACCTGTGTATATTATGGAGAATAGCAGTCCCTGTGTAGCTTACAGAAAAAGCATGTCGCTGTATGTATTATAGAGAATAGCAGTCCCTGTGTATATTATA
This sequence comes from Isurus oxyrinchus, assembly GCA_026770705.1. NCBI lineage: Eukaryota > Metazoa > Chordata > Chondrichthyes > Lamniformes > Lamnidae > Isurus > Isurus oxyrinchus. The sequence continues at coordinate 186,219 of JANJGN010000817.1, forward strand.
GAGAATAGCAGTCCCTGTGTATATTATAGAGAATAGCAGTCCCTGTGTATATTATAGAGAATAGCAGTCCCTGTGTATATTAAAGAGAATAGCAGTCCCTGTGTATATTACAGAGAATAGCAATCCCTGTGTATATTATAAAGAATAGCAGTCCCTGTGTATATTATAGAGAATAGCAGTCCCTGTGTATATTATAGAGAATAGCAGTCCCTGTGTATATTATAGAGAATAGCAGTCCCTGTGTATATTATAGATAATAGCAGCCCCTGTGTATATTATAGAGAATAGCATTCCCTGTGTATATTATAGAGAATAGCAGTCCCTGTGTATATTATAGAGAATAGCAGTCCCTGTGTATATTATAGAGAATAGCAGTCCTCGTGTATATTACAGAGAATAGCAGTCCCTGTGTATATTATAGAGAATAGTAGTCCCTGTGTATATTATAGAGAATAGCAGTCCCTGTGTATATTATAGAGAATAGCAGTCCCTGTGTATATTACAGAGAATAGCAGTCCCTGTGTATATTATAGAGAATAGTAGTCCCTGTGTATATTAAAGAGAATAGCAGTCCCTGTGTATATTAAGCAGAATAGCATTCCCTGTGAATATTACAGTGAATGTCAGTCCTGGTGTTTAGTGTTGTGAATAAGAGTTCATTAGGTTATTATAGCGAACAGCAGTGCCTGTCTGTGTTATAGACGATTTGAGATTCTATGTATATTATAGTTAATAGCAGTCACTGTATGTATTATAGTGAATAGCAGTCCCTGTGTATATTATAGAGAATAGCAGTCCCTGTGTATATTATAGAGAATAGCAGTCCCTGTGTATATTATAGAGAATAACAGTCCCTGTGTATATTATAGCGAATAGCAGACACTGTATGTATTACAGAGAATAGCAGTCCCTGTGTATATTACAGAGAATAGCAGTCCCTGTGTATAGTAAAGAGAATAGCATTCCGTGAGTATATTATAGAGAATAGCAGTCCCTGTGTATATTATAGAGAATAGCAGTCCCTGTGTGTATTTAGAGAATAGCAGTCCCTGTGTATATTTTAGAGAATAGCAGTGCCTGTGTATATTATAGAGAATATCAGTCCCTGTGTATATTATAGAGAATAGCAGTCCCTGTGTGTATTATAGAGAATAGCAGCCCCAGTGTATATTATAGAGAATAGCAGCCCCTGTGTATATTATAGAGAATTGCAGTCCCTGTGTATATTATAGAGAATAGCAGTCCCTGTGTATATTATAGAGAATAGCAGCCCCTGTGTATATTATAGAGAATTGCAGTCCCTGTGTATATTATAGAGAATAGCAGTCCCTGTGTATATTATAGAGAATAGCAGTCCCTGTGTATATTATAGAGAATAGCAGTCCCTGTGTATATTATAGAGAATAGCAGTCCCTGTGTATATTATAGAGAATAGCAGTCCCTGTGGATATTATAGAGAATAGCAGTCCCTGTGTATATTACAGAGAATAGCAGTCCCTGTGTATATTACAGAGAATAGCAGTCCCTGTGTATATTATAGAGAATAACAGTCCCTGTGTATATTATAGAGAATAGCAGTCCCTGTGTATAATATAGAGAATAGCAGTCCCTGTGTATATTATAGAGAATAGCAGCCCCTGTGTATATTATAGAGAATAGCAGCCCCTGTGTATATTATAGAGAATAGCAGTCCCTGTGTATATTATAGAGAATAGCAGTCCCTGTGTATATTATAGGGAATAGCAGTCCCTGTGTATATTACAGAGAATAACAGTCCCTGTGTATATTATAGAGAATAGCAGTCCCTGTGTATATTATAGAGAATAGCAGTCCCTGTGTATATTATAGAGAATAGCAGCCCCTGTGTATATTATAGAGAATAGCAGTCCCTGTGTATATTATAGAGAATAGCAGTCCCTGTGTATATTATAGAGAATAGCAGCCCCTGTGTATATTATAGAGAATAGCAGTCCCTGTGTATATTATAGAGAATAGCAGTCCCTGTGTATATTATAGAGAATAGCAGTCCCTGTGTATATTATAGAGAATAGCAGTCCCTGTGTATATTATAGAGAATAGCAGTCCCTGTGTATATTATAGAGAATAGCAGTCCCTTTGTATATTATAGAGAATAGCAGTCCCTGTGTATATTATAGAGAATAGCAGTCCCTGTGTATATTATAGAGAATAGCAGTCCCTGTGTATATTGCAGAGAATAGCAGTCCCTGTGTATATTATAGAGAATAACAGTCCCTGTGTATATTATAGAGAATAGCAGTCACTGTGTATAATATAGAGAATAGCAGTCCCTGTGTATATTATGGAGAATAGCAGGCCCTGTGTATATTATAGAGAATAGCAGCCCCTGTGTATATTATAGAGAATAGCAGTCCCTGTGTATATTATAGTGAATAGCAGTCCCTGTGTATATTATAGAGAATAGCAGTCCCTGTGTGTATTATAGAGAATAGCAGTCCCTGTGTATATAATAGAGAATAGCAGTCCCTGTGTATATTATAGAGAATAGCAGTCCCTGTGTATATTATAGAGAATAGCAGTCCCTGTGTGTATTATAGAGAATAGCAGTCCCTGTGTGTATTATAGAGAATAGCAGTCCCTGTGTATATTATAGAGAATAGCAGTCCCTGTGTATATTGTAGAGAATAGCAGTCCCTGTGTATATTATAGAGAATAGCAGTCCCTTTGTATATTATCGAGAATAGCAGTCCCTGTCTATATTATAGAGTATAGCAGTCCCTGTGTATATTATAGAGAATAGCAGTCCCTGTGTATATTATAGAGAATATCAGTCCCTGTGTATATTATAGAGAATAGCAGTCCCTGTGTGTATTATAGAGAATAGCAGCCCCTGTGAATATTATAGAGAATAGCAGTCCCTCTGCATATTATAGAGAATAGCAGTCCCTGTGTATATTATAGAGAATAGCAGTCCCTGTGTATATTATAGAGAGTAGCAGTCCCTGTGTATATTATAGAGAAAAGCAGTCCCTGGGTATATTATAGAGAAAAGCAGTCCCTGTGTATATTATAGAGAGTAGCAGTCCCTGTGTATATTATAGAGAATAGCAGTCCCTGTGTATATTACAGAATAGCAGACCCTGTGTATATTACAGAGAATAGCAGCCCCTGTGTATATTATATAGAATAGCAGTCCCTGTGTATATTATAGAGAATTGCAGTCCCTGTGTATATTATAGAGAATAGCAGTCCCTGTGTATATTATAGAGAATAGCAGTCCCTGTGTATATTATAGAGAATAGCAGTCCCTGTGTATATTATAGAGAATAGCAGTCCCTGTGTATATTATAGAGAATAGCAGTCCCTGTGTATATTATGGAGAATAGCAGTCCCTGTGTATATTATAGAGAATAGCAGTCCCTGTGTATATTATAGAGAATAGCAGTCCCTGTGTATATTATAGAGAATAGCAGTCCCTGTGTGTATTATAGAGAATATCAGACCCTGTGTATATTATAGAGAATAGCAAAACCTGTGTATATTATAGAGAATAGCAGTCCCTGTGTAGCTTACAGAAAAAGCATGTCGCTGTATGTATTATAGAGAATAGCAGTCCCTGTGTATATTATAGAGAATACCAGTCCCTGTGCATATTATAGAGAATAGCAGTCCCTGTGTATATTAAAGAGAATAGCAGTCCCTGTGTATATTATAGAGAATAGCAGTCCCTGTGTATGTTATAGTGAATAGCAGTCCCTGTGTATATTATAGAGAATAGCAGTCCCTGTGTATATTATAGAGAATAGCAGTCCCTATGTATATTATAGAGATTAGCAGTCCCTGTGTATATTATAGAGAATAGCAGTCCCTGTGTATATTATAGAGAATAGCAGTCCCTGTGTATATTATAGAGAATAGCAGTCCCTGTGTATATTATAGAGAATATCAGTCCCTGTGTATATTATAGAGAATAGCAGGCCCTGTGTATATTATAGAGAATAGCAGTCCCTGTGTATATTATAGAGAATAGCAGTCCCTGTGTATATTATAGAGAATAGCAGTCCCTGTGTGTATTATAGAGAATAGCAGTCCCTGTGTATATTATAGAGAATAGCAGTCCCTGTGTGTATTATAGAGAATAGCAGTCCCTGTGTATATTTTAGAGAATAGCAGTGCCTGTGTATATTATAGAGAATATCAGTCCCTGTGTATATTATAGAGAATAGCAGTCCCTGTGTGTATTATAGAGAATAGCAGCCCCTGTGTATATTATAGAGAATAGCAGTCCCTGTGTGTATTATAGAGAATAGCAGTCCCTGTGTATATTATAGAGAACAGCAGTCCGTGTGTATATTATAGAGAATAGCAGTCCCTGTGTATATTATAGAGAATAGCAGTCCCTGTGTATATTATAGAGAATAGCAGTCCCTGTGTATATTATAGAGAATAGCAGCCCCTGTGTATATTATAGAGAATTGCAGTCCCTGTGTATATTATAGAGAATAGCAGTCCCTGTGTATATTATAGAGAATAGCAGTCCCCTGTGTATATTATAGAGAATAGCAGTCCCTGTGTATATTATAGAGAATAGCAGTCCCTGTGTATATTATAGAGAATAGCAGTCCCTGTGTATATTATAGAGAATAGCAGTCCCTGTGTATATTACAGAGAATAGCAGTCCCTGTGTATATTACAGAGAATAGCAGTCCCTGTGTATATTATAGAGAATAACAGTCCCTGTGTATATTATAGAGAATAGCAGTCCCTGTGCATAATATAGAGAATAGCAGTCCCTGTGTATATTATAGAGAATAGCAGCCCCTGTGTATATTATAGAGAATAGCAGCCCCTGTGTATATTATAGAGAATAGCAGTCCCTATGTATATTATAGAGAATAGCAGTCCCTGTGTATATTATAGAGAATAGCAGTCCCTGTGTATATTACAGAGAATAACAGTCCCTGTGTATATTATAGAGAATAGCAGTCCCTGTGTATATTATAGAGAATAGCAGTCCCTGTGTATATTATAGAGAATAGCAGCCCCTGTGTATATTATAGAGAATAGCAGTCCCTGTGTATATTATAGAGAATAGCAGTCCCTGTGTATATTATAGAGAATAGCAGCCCCTGTGTATATTATAGAGAATAGCAGTCCCTGTGTATATTATAGAGAATAGCAGTCCCTGTGTATATTATAGAGAATAGCAGTCCCTGTGTATATTATAGAGAATAGCAGTCCCTGTGTATATTATAGAGAATAGCAGTCCCTGTGTATATTATAGAGAATAGCAGTCCCTTTGTATATTATAGAGAATAGCAGTCCCTGTGTATATTATAGAGAATAGCAGTCCCTGTGTATATTATAGAGAATAGCAGTCCCTGTGTATATTGCAGAGAATAGCAGTCCCTGTGTATATTATAGAGAATAACAGTCCCTGTGTATATTATAGAGAATAGCAGTCACTGTGTATAATATAGAGAATAGCAGTCCCTGTGTATATTATGGAGAATAGCAGCCCCTGTGTATATTATAGAGAATAGCAGCCCCTGTGTATATTATAGAGAATAGCAGTCCCTGTGTATATTATAGTGAATAGCAGTCCCTGTGTATATTATAGAGAATAGCAGTCCCTGTGTGTATTATAGAGAATAGCAGTCCCTGTGTATATTATAGAGAATAGCAGTCCCTGTGTATATTATAGAGAATAGCAGTCCCTGTGTATATTATAGAGAATAGCAGTCCCTGTGTGTATTATAGAGAATAGCAGTCCCTGTGTGTATTATAGAGAATAGCAGTCCCTGTGTATATTATAGAGAATAGCAGTCCCTGTGTATATTGTAGAGAATAGCAGTCCCTGTGTATATTATAGAGAATAGCAGTCCCTTTGTATATTATCGAGAATAGCAGTCCCTGTGTATATTATAGAGAATAGCAGTCCCTGTGTATATTATAGAGAATAGCAGTCCCTGTGTATATTATAGAGAATATCAGTCCCTGTGTATATTATAGAGAATAGCAGTCCCTGTGTGTATTATAGAGAATAGCAGCCCCTGTGAATATTACAGAGAATAGCAGTCCCTCTGCATATTATAGAGAATAGCAGTCCCTGTGTATATTATAGAGAATAGCAGTCCCTGTGTATATTATAGAGAATAGCAGTCCCTGTGTATATTATAGAGAATAGCAGTCCCTGTGTATATTATAGAGAAAAGCAGTCCCTGTGTATATTATAGAGAGTAGCAGTCCCTGTGTATATTATAGAGAATAGCAGTCCCTGTGTATATTACAGAATAGCAGTCCCTGTGTATATTACAGAGAATAGCAGCCCCTGTGTATATTATATAGAATAGCAGTCCCTGTGTATATTATAGAGAATTGCAGTCCCTGTGTATATTATAGAGAATAGCAGTCCCTGTGTATATTATAGAGAATAGCAGTCCCTGTGTATATTATAGAGAATAGCAGTCCCTGTGTATATTATAGAGAATAGCAGTCCCTGTGTATATTATGGAGAATAGCAGTCCCTGTGTATATTATAGAGAATAGCAGTCCCTGTGTATATTATAGAGAATAGCAGTCCCTGTGTATATTATAGAGAATAGCAGTCCCTGTGTGTATTATAGAGAATATCAGACCCTGTGTATATTATAGAGAATAGCAAAACCTGTGTATATTATAGAGAATAGCAGTCCCTGTGTAGCTTACAGAAAAAGCATGTCGCTGTATGTATTATAGAGAATAGCAGTCCCTGTGTATATTATAGAGAATACCAGTCCCTGTGCATATTATAGAGAATAGCAGTCCCTGTGTATATTATAGAGAATAGCAGTCCCTGTGTATATTAAAGAGAATAGCAGTCCCTGTGTATATTACAGAGAATAGCAATCCCTGTGTATATTATAAAGAATAGCAGTCCCTGTGTATATTATAGAGAATAGCAGTCCCTGTGTATATTTTAGAGAATAGCAGTCCCTGTGTATATTATAGAGAATAGCAGTCCCTGTATATATTATAGATAATAGCAGCCCCTGTGTATATTATAGAGAATAGCATTCCCTGTGTATATTATAGAGAATAGCAGTCCCTGTGTATATTATAGAGAATAGCAGTCCCTGTGTATATTATAGAGAATAGCAGTCCCTGTGTATATTATAGAGAATAGCAGTCCTTGTGTATATTATAGAGAATAGCAGCCCCTGTGTAAATTACAGAGAATAGCAGTCCCTGTGTATATTATAGAGAATAGTAGTCCCTGTGTATATTATAGAGAATAGCAGTCCCTGTGTATATTATAGAGAATAGCAGTCCCTGTGTATATTACAGAGAATAGCAGTCCCTGTGTATATTATAGAGAATTGTAGTCCCTGTGTATATTAAAGAGAATAGCAGTCCCTGTGTATATTAAGCAGAATAGCATTCCCTGTGAATATTACAGTGAATGTCAGTCCTGGTGTTTAGTGTACTGAATAAGAGTTCATTAGGTTATTATAGCGAACAGCAGTGCCTGTCTGTGTTATAGACGATTTGAGATTCTATGTATATTATAGTTAATAGCAGTCACTGTATGTATTATAGTGAATAGCAGTCCCTGTGTATATTATAGAGAATAGCAGTCCCTGTGTATATTATAGAGAATAGCAGTCCCTGTGTATATTATAGACAATAGCAGTCCCTGTGTATATTATAGAGAATAGCAGTCCCTGTGTATATTATAGAGAATAGCAGTCCCTGTGTATATTATAGAGAATAGCAGTCACTGTGTATATTATAGAGAATAGCAGTCCCTGTGTATATTGCAGAGAATAGCAGTCCCTGTGTATATTATAGAGAATAACAGTCCCTGTGTATATTATAGAGAATAGCAGTCACTGTGTATAATATAGAGAATAGCAGTCCCTGTGTATATTATGGAGAATAGCAGCCCCTGTGTATATTATAGAGAATAGCAGCCCCTGTGTATATTATAGAGAATAGCAGTCCCTGTGTATATTATAGTGAATAGCATTCCCTGTGTATATTATAGAGAATAGCAGTCCCTGTGTGTATTATAGAGAATAGCAGTCCCTGTGTATATTATAGAGAATAGCAGTCCCTGTGTATATTATAGAGAATAGCAGTCCCTGTGTATATTATAGAGAATAGCAGTCCCTGTGTGTATTATAGAGAATAGCAGTCCCTGTGTGTATTATAGAGAATAGCAGTCCCTGTGTATATTATAGAGAATAGCAGTCCCTGTGTATATTGTAGAGAATAGCAGTCCCTGTGTATATTATAGAGAATAGCAGTCCCTTTGTATATTATCGAGAATAGCAGTCCCTGTGTATATTATAGAGAATAGCAGTCCCTGTGTATATTATAGAGAATAGCAGTCCCTGTGTATATTATAGAGAATAGCAGTCCCTGTGTATATTGTAGAGAATAGCAGTCCCTGTGTATATTATAGAGAATAGCAGTCCCTGTGTATATTATAGAGAATAGCAGTCTCTGTGTATATTATAGAGAATAGCAGTCCCTGTGTATATTATAGAGAATAGCAGTCCCTGTGTGTATTATAGAGAATAGCAGTCCCTGTGTATATTATAGAGAATAGCAGTCCCTGTGTATATTATAGAGAATAGCAGTCCCTGTGTATATTATAGAGAATAGCAGTCCCTGTGTGTATTATAGAGAATAGCAGTCCCTGTGTGTATTATAGAGAATAGCAGTCCCTGTGTATATTATAGAGAATAGCAGTCCCTGTGTATATTGTAGAGAATAGCAGTCCCTGTGTATATTATAGAGAATAGCAGTCCCTTTGTATATTATCGAGAATAGCAGTCCCTGTGTATATTATAGAGAATAGCAGTCCCTGTGTATATTATAGAGAATATCAGTCCCTGTGTATATTATAGAGAATATCAGTCCCTGTGTATATTATAGAGAATAGCAGTCCCTGTGTGTATTATAGAGAATAGCAGCCCCTGTGAATATTATAGAGAATAGCAGTCCCTCTGCATATTATAGAGAATAGCAGTCCCTGTGTATATTATAGAGAATAGCAGTCCCTGTGTATATTATAGAGAATAGCAGTCCCTGTGTATATTATAGAGAATAGCAGTCCCTGTGTATATTATAGAGAAAAGCAGTCCCTGTGTATATTATAGAGAGTAGCAGTCCCTGTGTATATTATAGAGAATAGCAGTCCCTGTGTATATTACAGAATAGCAGTCCCTCTGTATATTACAGAGAATAGCAACCCCTGTGTATATTATATAGAATAGCAGTCCCTGTGTATATTATAGAGAATTGCAGTCCCTGTGTATATTATAGAGAATAGCAGTCCCTGTGTATATTATAGAGAATAGCAGTCCCTGTGTATATTATAGAGAATAGCAGTCCCTGTGTATATTATAGAGAATAGCAGTCCCTGTGTATATTATAGAGAATAGCAGTCCCTGTGTATATTATGGAGAATAGCAGTCCCTGTGTATATTATAGAGAATAGCAGTCCCTGTGTATATTATAGAGAATAGCAGTCCCTGTGTATATTATAGAGAATAGCAGTCCCTGTGTGTATTATAGAGAATATCAGACCCTGTGTATATTATAGAGAATAGCAAAACCTGTGTATATTATGGAGAATAGCAGTCCCTGTGTAGCTTACAGAAAAAGCATGTCGCTGTATGTATTATAGAGAATAGCAGTCCCTGTGTATAATATAGAGAATACCAGTCCCTGTGCATATTATAGAGAATAGCAGTCCCTGTGTATATTATAGAGAATAGCAGTCCCTGTGTATATTAAAGAGAATAGCAGTCCCTGTGTATATTACAGAGAATAGCAATCCCTGTGTATATTATAAAGAATAGCAGTCCCTGTGTATATTATAGAGAATAGCAGTCCCTGTGTATATTTTAGAGAATAGCAGTCCCTGTGTATATTATAGAGAATAGCAGTCCCTGTATATATTATAGATAATAGCAGCCCCTGTGTATATTATAGAGAATAGCATTCCCTTTGTATATTATAGAGAATAGCAGTCCCTGTGTATATTATAGAGAATAGCAGTCCCTGTGTATATTATAGAGAATAGCAGTCCCTGTGTATATTATAGAGAATAGCAGTCCTTGTGTATATTATAGAGAATAGCAGCCCCTGTGTGAATTACAGAGAATAGCAGTCCCTGTGTATATTATAGAGAATAGTAGTCCCTGTGTATATTATAGAGAATAGCAGTCCCTGTGTATATTATAGAGAATAGCAGTCCCTGTGTATATTACAGAGAATAGCAGTCCCTGTGTATATTATAGAGAATAGCAGTCCCTGTGTATATTAAAGAGAATAGCAGTCCCTGTGTATATTAAGCAGAATAGCATTCCCTGTGAATATTACAGTGAATGTCAGTCCTGGTGTTTAGTGTAGTGAATAAGAGTTCATTAGGTTATTATTGCAAACATCAGTGCCTGTCTGTGTTATAGACGATTTGAGATTCTATGTATATTATAGTTAATAGCAGTCACTGTATGTATTATAGTGAATAGCAGTCCCTGTGTATATTATAGAGAATAGCAGTCCCTGTGTATATTATAGAGAATAGCAGTCCCTGTGTATATTATAGAGAATAGCAGTCCCTGTGTATATTATAGAGAATAGCAGTCCCTGTGTATATTATAGAGAATAGCAGTCCCTGTGTATATTATAGAGAATAGCAGTCCCTGTGTATATTATAGAGAATAGCAGTCCCTGTGTATATTGCAGAGAATAGCAGTCCCTGTGTATATTATAGAGAATAACAGTCCCTGTGTATATTATAGAGAATAGCAGTCACTGTGTATAATATAGAGAATAGCAGTCCCTGTGTATATTATGGAGAATAGCAGCCCCTGTGTATATTATAGAGAATAGCAGCCCCTGTGTATATTATAGAGAATAGCAGTCCCTGTGTATATTATAGTGAATAGCAGTCCCTGTGTATATTATAGAGAATAGCAGACCCTGTGTGTATTATAGAGAATAGCAGTCCCTGTGTATATTATAGAGAATAGCAGTCCCTGTGTATATTATAGAGAATAGCAGTCCCTGTGTATATTATAGAGAATAGCAGTCCCTGTGTGTATTATAGAGAATAGCAGTCCCTGTGTGTATTATAGAGAATAGCAGTCCCTGTGTATATTATAGAGAATAGCAGTCCCTGTGTATATTGTAGAGAATAGCAGTCCCTGTGTATATTATAGAGAATAGCAGTCCCTTTGTATATTATCGAGAATAGCAGTCCCTGTGTATATTATAGAGAATAGCAGTCCCTGTGTATATTATAGAGAATAGCAGTCCCTGTGTGTATTATAGAGAATATCAGTCCCTGTGTATATTATAGAGAATAGCAGTCCCTGTGTGTATTATAGAGAATAGCAGCCGCTGTGAATATTATAGAGAATAGCAGTCCCTCTGCATGTTATAGAGAATAGCAGTCCCTGTGTATATTATAGAGAATAGCAGTCCCTGTGTATATTATAGAGAATAGCAGTCCCTGTGTATATTATAGAGAATAGCAGTCCCTGTGTATATTATAGAGAAAAGCAGTCCCTGTGTATATTATAGAGAGTAGCAGTCCCTGTGTATATTACAGAGAATAGCAGTCCCTGTGTATATTACAGAATAGCAGTCCCTGTGTATATTACAGAGAATAGCAGCCCCTGTGTATATTATATAGAATAGCAGTCCCTGTGTATATTATAGAGAATTGCAGTCCCTGTGTATATTATAGAGAATAGCAGTCCCTGTGTATATTATAGAGAATAGCAGTCCCTGTGTATATTATAGAGAATATCAGTCCCTGTGTATATTATAGAGAATAGCAGTCCCTGTGTGTATTATAGAGAATAGCAGCCCCTGTGAATATTATAGAGAATAGCAGTCCCTCTGCATATTATAGAGAATAGCAGTCCCTGTGTATATTATAGAGAATAGCAGTCCCTGTGTATATTATAGAGAATAGCAGTCCCTGTGTATATTATAGAGAATAGCAGTCCCTGTGTATATTATAGAGAAAAGCAGTCCCTGTGTATATTATAGAGAGTAGCAGTCCCTGTGTATATTATAGAGAATAGCAGTCCCTGTGTATATTACAGAATAGCAGTCCCTGTGTGTATTACAGAGAATAGCAGCCCCTGTGTATATTATATAGAATAGCAGTCCCTGTGTATATTATAGAGAATTGCAGTCCCTGTGTATATTATAGAGAATAGCAGTCCCTGTGTATATTATAGAGAATAGCAGTCCCTGTGTATATTATAGAGAATAGCAGTCCCTGTGTATATTATAGAGAATAGGAGTCCCTGTGTATATTATAGAGAATAGCAGTCCCTGTGTATATTAGGGAGAATAGCAGTCCCTGTGTATATTATAGAGAATAGCAGTCCCTGTGTATATTATAGAGAATAGCAGTCCCTGTGTATATTCTAGAGAATAGCAGTCCCTGTGTGTATTATAGAGAATATCAGACCCTGTGTATATTATAGAGAATAGCAAAACCTGTGTATATTATGGAGAATAGCAGTCCCTGTGTAGCTTACAGAAAAAGCATGTCGCTGTATGTATTATAGAGAATAGCAGTCCCTGTGTATATTATAGAGAATACCAGTCCCTGTGCATATTATAGAGAATAGCAGTCCCTGTGTATATTATAGAGAATAGCAGTCCCTGTGTATATTAAAGAGAATAGCAGTCCCTGTGTATATTACAGAGAATAGCAATCCCTGTGTATATTATAAAGAATAGCAGTCCCTGTGTATATTATAGAGAATAGCAGTCCCTGTGTATATTTAAGAGAATAGCAGTCCCTGTGTATATTATAGAGAATAGCAGTCCCTGTATATATTATAGATAATAGCAGCCCCTGTGTATATTATAGAGAATAGCATACCCTGTGTATATTATAGAGAATAGCAGTCCCTGTGTATATTATAGAGAATAGCAGTCCCTGTGTATATTATAGAGAATAGCAGTCCCTGTGTATATTATAGAGAATAGCAGTCCTTGTGTATATTATAGAGAATAGCAGCCCCTGTGTAAATTACAGAGAATAGCAGTCCCTGTGTATATTATAGAGAATAGTAGTCCCTGTGTATATTATAGAGAATAGCAGTCCCTGTGTATATTATAGAGAATAGCAGTCCCTGTGTATATTACAGAGAATAGCAGTCCCTGTGTATATTATAGAGAATAGTAGTCCCTGTGTATTTTAAAGAGAATAGCAGTCCCTGTGTATATTAAGCAGAATAGCATTCCCTGTGAATATTACAGTGAATGTCAGTCCTGGTGTTTAGTGTAGTGAATAAGAGTTCATTAGGTTATTATAGCGAACAGCAGTGCCTGTCTGTGTTATAGACGATTTGAGATTCTATGTATATTATAGTTAATAGCAGTCACTGTATGTATTATAGTGAATAGCAGTCCCTGTGTATATTATAGAGAATAGCAGTCCCTGTGTATATTATAGAGAATAGCAGTCCCTGTGTATATTATAGAGAATAGCAGTCCCTGTGTATATTATAGAGAATAGCAGTCCCTGTGTATATTATAGAGAATAGCAGTCCCTGTGTATATTATAGAGAATAGCAGTCCCTGTGTATATTATAGAGAATAGCAGTCCCTGTGTATATTGCAGAGAATAGCAGTCCCTGTGTATATTATAGAGAATAACAGTCCCTGTGTATATTATAGAGAATAGCAGTCACTGTGTATAATATAGAGAATAGCAGTCCCTGTGTATATTATGGAGAATAGCAGCCCCTGTGTATATTATAGAGAATAGCAACCCCTGTGTATATTATAGAGAATAGCAGTCCCTGTGTATATTATAGTGAATAGCATTCCCTGTGTATATTATAGAGAATAGCAGTCCCTGTGTGTATTATAGAGAATAGCAGTCCCTGTGTATATTATAGAGAATAGCAGTCCCTGTGTATATTATAGAGAATAGCAGTCCCTGTGTATATTATAGAGAATAGCAGTCCCTGTGTGTATTATAGAGAATAGCAGTCCCTGTGTGTATTATAGAGAATAGCAGTCCCTGTGTATATTGTAGAGAATAGCAGTCCCTGTGTATATTATAGAGAATAGCAGTCCCTTTGTATATTATCGAGAATAGCAGTCCCTGTGTATATTATAGAGAATAGCAGTCCCTGTGTATATTATAGAGAATAGCAGTCCCTGTGTATATTATAGAGAATATCAGTCCCTGTGTATATTATAGAGAATAGCAGTCCCTGTGTGTATTATAGAGAATAGCAGCCCCTGTGAATATTATAGAGAATAGCAGTCCCTCTGCATATTATAGAGAATAGCAGTCTCTGTGTATATTATAGAGAATAGCAGTCCCTGTGTATATTATAGAGAATAGCAGTCCCTGTGTATATTATAGAGAATAGCAGTCCCTGTGTATATTATAGAGAAAAGCAGTCCCTGTGTATATTATAGAGAGTAGCAGTCCCTGTGTATATTATAGAGAATAGCAGTCCCTGTGTATATTACAGAATAGCAGTCCCTGTGTATATTACAGAGAATAGCAGCCCCTGTGTATATTATATAGAATAGCAGTCCCTGTGTATATTATAGAGAATTGCAGTCCCTGTGTATATTATAGAGAATAGCAGCCCCTGTGTATATTATAGAGAATAGCAGCCCCTGTGTATATTATAGAGAATAGCAGTCCCTGTGTATATTATAGTGAATAGCAGTCCCTGTGTATATTATAGAGAATAGCAGTCCCTGTGTGTATTATAGAGAATAGCAGTCCCTGTGTATATTATAGAGAATAGCAGTCCCTGTGTATATTATAGAGAATAGCAGTCCCTGTGTATATTATAGAGAATAGCAGTCCCTGTGTGTATTATAGAGAATAGCAGTCCCTGTGTGTATTATAGAGAATAGCAGTCCCTGTGTATATTATAGAGAATAGCAGTCCCTGTGTATATTGTAGAGAATAGCAGTCCCTGTGTATATTATAGAGAATAGCAGTCCCTTTGTATATTATCGAGAATAGCAGTCCCTGTGTATATTATAGAGAATAGCAGTCCCTGTGTATATTATAGAGAATAGCAGTCCCTGTGTATATTATAGAGAATATCAGTCCCTGTGTATATTATAGAGAATAGCAGTCCCTGTGTGTATTATAGAGAATAGCAGCCCCTGTGAATATTATAGAGAATAGCAGTCCCTCTGCATTTTATAGAGAATAGCAGTCCCTGTGTATATTATAGAGAATAGCAGTCCCTGTGTATATTATAGAGAATAGCAGTCCCTGTGTATTTTATAGAGAATAGCAGTCCCTGTGTATATTATAGAGAAAAGCAGTCCCTGTGTATATTATAGAGAGTAGCAGTCCCTGTGTATATTATAGAGAATAGCAGTCCCTGTGTATATTACAGAATAGCAGTCCCTGTGTATATTACAGAGAATAGCAGCCCCTGTGTATATTATATAGAATAGCAGTCCCTGTGTATATTATAGAGAATTGCAGTCCCTGTGTATATTATAGAGAATAGCAGTCCCTGTGTATATTATAGAGAATAGCAGTCCCTGTGTATATTATAGAGAATAGCAGTCCCTGTGTATATTATAGAGAATAGCAGTCCCTGTGTATATTATAGAGAATAGCAGTCCCTGTGTATATTATGGAGAATAGCAGTCCCCTTGTATATTATAGAGAATAGCAGTCCCTGTGTATATTATAGAGAATAGCAGTCCCTGTGTATATTATAGAGAATAGCAGTCCCTGTGTGTATTATAGAGAATATCAGACCCTGTGTATATTATAGAGAATAGCAAAACCTGTGTATATTATGGAGAATAGCAGTCCCTGTGTAGCTTACAGAAAAAGCATGTCGCTGTATGTATTATAGAGAATAGCAGTCCCTGTGTATATTATAGAGAATACCAGTCCCTGTGCATATTATAGAGAATAGCAGTCCCTGTGTATATTATAGAGAATAGCAGTCCCTGTGTATATTAAAGAGAATAGCAGTCCCTGTGTATATTACAGAGAATAGCAATCCCTGTGTATATTATAAAGAATAGCAGTCCCTGTGTATATTATAGAGAATAGCAGTCCCTGTGTATATTTTAGAGAATAGCAGTCCCTGTGTATATTATAGAGAATAGCAGTCCCTGTATATATTATAGATAATAGCAGCCCCTGTGTATATTATAGAGAATAGCATTCCCTGTGTATATTATAGAGAATAGCAGTCCCTGTGTATATTATAGAGAATAGCAGTCCCTGTGTATATTATAGAGAATAGCAGTCCCTGTGTATATTATAGAGAATAGCAGTCCTTGTGTATATTATAGAGAATAGCAGCCCCTGTGTAAATTACAGAGAATAGCAGTCCCTGTGTATATTATAGAGAATAGTAGTCCCTGTGTATATTATAGAGAATAGCAGTCCCTGTGTATATTATAGAGAATAGCAGTCCCTGTGTATATTACAGAGAATAGCAGTCCCTGTGTATATTATAGAGAATAGTAGTCCCTGTGTATATTAAAGAGAATAGCAGTCCCTGTGTATATTAAGCAGAATAGCATTCCCTGTGAATATTACAGTGAATGTCAGTCCTGGTGTTTAGTGTAGTGAATAAGAGTTCATTAGGTTATTATAGCGAACAGCAGTGCCTGTCTGTGTTATAGACGATTTGAGATTCTATGTATATTATAGTTAATAGCAGTCACTGTATGTATTATAGTGAATAGCAGTCCCTGTGTATATTATAGAGAATAGCAGTCCCTTTGTATATTATAGAGAATAGCAGTCCCTGTGTATATTGCAGAGAATAGCAGTCCCTGTGTATATTATAGAGAATAACAGTCCCTGTGTATATTATAGAGAATAGCAGTCACTGTGTATAATATAGAGAATAGCAGTCCCTGTGTATATTATGGAGAATAGCAGCCCCTGTGTATATTATAGAGAATAGCAGCCCCTGTGTATATTATAGAGAATAGCAGTCCCTGTGTATATTATAGTGAATAGCAGTCCCTGTGTATATTATAGAGAATAGCAGTCCCTGTGTGTATTATAGAGAATAGCAGTCCCTGTGTGTATTATAGAGAATAGCAGTCCCTGTGTATATTATAGAGAATAGCAGTCCCTGTGTATATTATAGACAATAGCAGTCCCTGTGTATATTATAGAGAATAGCAGTCCCTGTGTGTATTATAGAGAATAGCAGTCCCTGTGTGTATTATAGAGAATAGCAGTCCCTGTGTATATTATAGAGAATAGCAGTCCCTGTGTATATTGTAGAGAATAGCAGTCCCTGTGTATATTATAGAGAATAGCAGTCCCTTTGTATATTATCGAGAATAGCAGTCCCTGTGTATATTATAGAGAATAGCAGTCCCTGTGTATATTATAGAGAATAGCAGTCCCTGTGTATATTATAGAGAATATCAGTCCCTGTGTATATTATAGAGAATAGCAGTCCCTGTGTGTATTATAGAGAATAGCAGCCCCTGTGAATATTATAGAGAATAGCAGTCCCTCTGCATATTATAGAGAATAGCAGTCCCTGTGTATATTATAGAGAATAGCAGTCCCTGTGTATATTATAGAGAATAGCAGTCCCTGTGTATATTATAGAGAATAGCAGTCCCTGTGTATATTATAGAGAAAAGCAGTCCCTGTGTATATTATAGAGAGTAGCAGTCCCTGTGTATATTACAGAGAATAGCAGTCCCTGTGTATATTACAGAATAGCAGTCCGTGTGTATATTACAGAGAATAGCAGCCCCTGTGTATATTATATAGAATAGCAGTCCCTGTGTATATTATAGAGACTTGCAGTCCCTGTGTATATTATAGAGAATAGCAGTCCCTGTGTATTTTATAGAGAATAGCAGTCCCTGTGTATATTATAGAGAATAGCAGTCCCTGTGTATATTATAGAGAATAGCAGTCCCTGTGTATATTATAGAGAATAGCAGTCCCTGTGTATATTATGGAGAATAGCAGTCCCTGTGTATATTATAGAGAATAGCAGTCCCTGTGTATATTATAGAGAATAGCAGTCCCTGTGTATATTATAGAGAATAGCAAAACCTGTGTATATTATGGAGAATAGCAGTCCCTGTGTAGCTTACAGAAAAAGCATGTCGCTGTATGTATTATAGAGAATAGCAGTCCCTGTGTATATTATAGAGAATACCAGTCCCTGTGCATATTATAGAGAATAGCAGTCCCTGTGTATATTATAGAGAATAGCAGTCCCTGTGTATATTAAAGAGAATAGCAGTCCCTGTGTATATTACAGAGAATAGCAGTCCCTGTGTATATTATAGAGAATAGCAGTCCCTGTGTATATTATAGAGAATAGCAGTCCCTGTGTATATTATAGAGAATAGCTGTCGCTGTGTATATTATAGAGAATAGCAGTCCCTGTGTATATTAGAGAGAATACCAGTCCCTGTGCATATTATAGAGAATAGCAGTCCCAGTGTATATTACAGGGAATAGCAGTCCCTGTGTATAGTAAAGAGAATAGCCTTCCGTGAGTATATTATAGAGAATAGCAGTCCCTGTATATATTATAGATAATAGCAAACCCTGTATATATTGTAGAGAATCCATGTCGCTGTATATATTATAGAGAATAGCAGTCCCAGTGTATATTATAGAGAATAGCAGTCCCTGTGTATGTTATAGTGAATAGCAGTCCATGTGTATATTATAGATAATAGCAGTCCCTGTGTATATTATAGAGAATAGCAGTCCCTGTGTGTATTATAGAGAATAGCAGCCCCTGTGTATATTATAGAGAATAGCAGTCCCTGTGTGTATTATAGAGAATAGCAGTCCCTGTGTATATTATAGAGAATAGCAGTCCCTGTGTATATTATAGAGAATAGCAGCCCCTGTGTATATTATAGAGAATAGCAGTCCCTGTGTGTATTATAGAGAATAGCAGTCCCTGTGTATATTATAGAGAATAGCAGTCCCTGTGTATATTATAGAGAATAGCAGTCCCTGTGTATATTATAGAGAATAGCAGTCCCTGTGTATATTATAGAGAATAGCAGTCCCTGTGTATATTATAGAGAATAGCAGCCCCTGTGTATATTATAAAGAATAGCAGTCCCTGTGTATATTATAGAGAATAGCAGTCCCTGTGTATAACATGGAGAGTAGCAGTCCCTGTGTATATTATAGAGAATAGCAGTCCCTGTGTATATTATAGAGAATAGCAGTCCCTGTGTATATTATAGAGAATAGCAGCCCCTGTGTATATTATAGAGAATAGCAGTCCCTGTGTATATTATAGAGAATAGCAGTCCCTGTGTATATTATAGAGAATAGCAGTCCCTGTGTATATTATAGAGAATAGCAGCCCCTGTGTATATTATAGAGAATAGCAGCCCCTGTGTGTATTATAGAGAATAGCAGTCCCTGTGTATATTATAGAGAATAGCAGTCCCTGTGTATATTATAGAGAATAGCAGTCCCTGTGTATATTATAGAGAATAGCAGTCCCTGTGTATATTATAGAGAATAGCAGTCCCTGTGTATATTATAGAGAATAGCAGTCCCTGTGTATAGTATAGAGAATAGCAGTCCCTGTGCATATTATAGAGAATAGCAGTTCCTGTGTATATTTTAGAGAATAGCAGTCCCTGTGTATATTATAGAGAATAGCAGTCCCTGTGTATATTATAGAGAATAGCAGTCCCTGTGTATATTATAGAGAATAGCAGCCCCTGTGTATATTATAGAGAATAGCAGTCCCTGTGTATATTATAGAGAATAGCAGTCCCTGTGTATATTACAGAGAATAGCAGTCCCTGTGTATATTACAGAGAATAGCAGTCCCTGTGTATATTATAGAGAATAACAGTCCCTGTGTATATTATAGAGAATAGCAGTCGCTGTGTATAATATAGAGAATAGCAGTCCCTGTGTATATTATAGAGAATAGCAGCCCCTGTGTATATTATAGAGAATAGCAGCCCCTGTGTATATTATAGAGAATAGCAGTCCCTGTGTATATTATAGAGAATAGCAGTCCCTGTGTATATTATAGAGAATAGCAGTCCCTGTGTATATTATAGAGAATAGCAGCCCCTGTGTATATTATAGAGAATAGCAGTCCCTGTGTATATTATAGAGAATAGCAGTCCCTGTGTATATTATAGAGAATAGCAGCCCCTGTGTATATTATAGAGAATAGCAGTCCCTGTGTATATTATAGAGAATAGCAGTCCCTGTGTATATTATAGAGAATAGCAGTCCCTGTGTATATTATAGAGAATAGCAGTCCCTGTGTATATTATAGAGAATAGCAGTCCCTGTGTATATTATAGAGAATAGCAGTCCCTGTGTATATTATAGAGAATAGCAGTGCCTGTGTATATTATAGAGAATAGCAGTCCCTGTGTATAGTATAGAGAATAGCAGTCCCTGTGTATATTATAGAAATTAGCAGTCCCTGTGTATATTATAGAGAATAGCAGTCCCTGTGTATATTATAGAGAATAGCAGTCCCTGTGTATATTATAGAGAATAGCAGTCCCTGTGTATATTATAGAGAATAGCAGTGCCTGTGTATATTACAGAGAATAGCAGTCCCTGTGTATATTATAGAGAATAACAGTCCCTGTGTATATTATAGAGAATAGCAGTCCCTGTGTATAATATAGAGAATAGCAGTCCCTGTGTATATTATAGAGAATAGCAGCCCCTGTGTATATTATAGAGAATAGCAGCCCCTGTGTATATTATAGAGAATAGCAGTCCCTGTGTATATTATAGAGAATAGCAGTCCCTGTGTGTATTATAGAGAATAGCAGTCCCTGTGTGTATCATAGAGAATAGCAGTCCCTGTGTATATTGTAGAGAATAGCAGTCCCTGTGTATATTATAGAGAATAGCAGTCCCTTTGTATATTATCGAGAATAGCAGTCCCTGTGTATATTATAGAGAATAGCAGTCCCTGTGTATATTATAGAGAATAGCAGTCCCTGTGTATATTATAGAGAATATCAGTCCCTTTGTATATTATAGAGAATAGCAGTCCCTGTGTGTATTATAGAGAATAGCAGCCCCTGTGAATATTATAGAGAATAGCAGTCCCTCTGCATATTATAGAGAATAGCAGACCCTGTGTATATTATAGAGAATAGCAGTCCCTGTGTATATTATAGAGAACAGCAGTCCCTGTGTATATTATAGAGAATAGCAGTCCCTGTGTATATTACAGAGAATAGCAGTCGCTGTGTATATTACAGAGAATAGCAGTCCCTGTGTATATTATAGAGAATAGCAGTCCCTGTGTATATTATAGAGAATAGCAGTCCCTGTGTATATTATAGGGAATAGCAGTCCCTGTGTATATTATAGAGAAAACAGTCCATGTGTATATTATAGAGAATAGCAGTCCCTGTGTATATTAAAGAGAATAGCAGTCCCTGTGTATATTATAGAGAATAGTAGTCCCTGTGTATATTATAGAGAATAGCAGTCCCTGTGTATATTATAGAGAATAGCAGTCCCTGTGTATATTACAGAGAATAGCAGTCCCTGTGTATATTATAGAGAATAGCAGTCCCTGTGTGTATTATAGAGAATAGCAGTCCCTGTGCATATTATAGAGAATAGCAGTCCCTGTGTATATTAAAGAGAATAGCAGTCCCTGTGTATATTACAGAATAGCAGTCCGTGTGTATATTACAGAGAATAGCAGCCCCTGTGTATATTATATAGAATAGCAGTCCCTGTGTATATTACAGAGAATAGCAGTCCCTGTGTATATTACAGAATAGCAGTCCGTGTGTATATTTCAGAGAATAGCAGCCCCTGTGTATATTATATAGAATAGCAGTCCCTGTGTATATTATAGAGACTTGCAGTCCCTGTGTATATTATAGAGAATAGCAGTCCCTGTGTATTTTATAGAGAATAGCAGTCCCTGTGTATATTATAGAGAATAGCAGTCCCTGTGTATATTATAGAGAATAGCAGTCCCTGTGTATATTATAGAGAATAGCAGTCCCTGTGTATATTATGGAGAATAGCAGTCCCTGTGTATATTATAGAGAATAGCAGTCCCTGTGTATATTATAGAGAATAGCAGTCCCTGTGTATATTATAGAGAATAGCAAAACCTGTGTATATTATGGAGAATAGCAGTCCCTGTGTAGCTTACAGAAAAAGCATGTCGCTGTATGTATTATAGAGAATAGCAGTCCCTGTGTATATTATAGAGAATACCAGTCCCTGTGCATATTATAGAGAATAGCAGTCCCTGTGTATATTATAGAGAATAGCAGTCCCTGTGTATATTAAAGAGAATAGCAGTCCCTGTGTATATTACAGAGAATAGCAGTCCCTGTGTATATTATAGAGAATAGCAGTCCCTGTGTATATTATAGAGAATAGCAGTCCCTGTGTATATTATAGAGAATAGCTGTCGCTGTGTATATTATAGAGAATAGCAGTCCCTGTGTATATTAGAGAGAATACCAGTCCCTGTGCATATTATAGAGAATAGCAGTCCCAGTGTATATTACAGGGAATAGCAGTCCCTGTGTATAGTAAAGAGAATAGCCTTCCGTGAGTATATTATAGAGAATAGCAGTCCCTGTATATATTATAGATAATAGCAAACCCTGTATATATTGTAGAGAATCCATGTCGCTGTATATATTATAGAGAATAGCAGTCCCAGTGTATATTATAGAGAATAGCAGTCCCTGTGTATGTTATAGTGAATAGCAGTCCATGTGTATATTATAGATAATAGCAGTCCCTGTGTATATTATAGAGAATAGCAGTCCCTGTGTGTATTATAGAGAATAGCAGCCCCTGTGTATATTATAGAGAATAGCAGTCCCTGTGTGTATTATAGAGAATAGCAGTCCCTGTGTATATTATAGAGAATAGCAGTCCCTGTGTATATTATAGAGAATAGCAGCCCCTGTGTATATTATAGAGAATAGCAGTCCCTGTGTGTATTATAGAGAATAGCAGTCCCTGTGTATATTATAGAGAATAGCAGTCCCTGTGTATATTATAGAGAATAGCAGTCCCTGTGTATATTATAGAGAATAGCAGTCCCTGTGTATATTATAGAGAATAGCAGCCCCTGTGTATATTATAAAGAATAGCAGTCCCTGTGTATATTATAGAGAATAGCAGTCCCTGTGTATAACATGGAGAATAGCAGTCCCTGTGTATATTATAGAGAATAGCAGTCCCTGTGTATATTATAGAGAATAGCAGTCCCTGTGTATATTATAGAGAATAGCAGCCCCTGTGTATATTATAGAGAATAGCAGTCCCTGTGTATATTATAGAGAATAGCAGTCCCTGTGTATATTATAGAGAATAGCAGTCCCTGTGTATATTATAGAGAATAGCAGCCCCTGTGTATATTATAGAGAATAGCAGCCCCTGTGTGTATTATAGAGAATAGCAGTCCCTGTGTATATTATAGAGAATAGCAGTCCCTGTGTATATTATAGAGAATAGCAGTCCCTGTGTATATTATAGAGAATAGCAGTCCCTGTGTATATTATAGAGAATAGCAGTCCCTGTGTATATTATAGAGAATAGCAGTCCCTGTGTATAGTATAGAGAATAGCAGTCCCTGTGCATATTATAGAGAATAGCAGTTCCTGTGTATATTTTAGAGAATAGCAGTCCCTGTGTATATTATAGAGAATAGCAGTCCCTGTGTATATTATAGAGAATAGCAGTCCCTGTGTATATTATAGAGAATAGCAGCCCCTGTGTATATTATAGAGAATAGCAGTCCCTGTGTATATTATAGAGAATAGCAGTCCCTGTGTATATTATAGAGAATAGCAGTCCCTGTGTATATTACAGAGAATAGCAGTCCCTGTGTATATTATAGAGAATAACAGTCCCTGTGTATATTATAGAGAATAGCAGTCGCTGTGTATAATATAGAGAATAGCAGTCCCTGTGTATATTATAGAGAATAGCAGCCCCTGTGTATATTATAGAGAATAGCAGCCCCTGTGTATATTATAGAGAATAGCAGTCCCTGTGTATATTATAGAGAATAGCAGTCCCTGTGTATATTATAGAGAATAGCAGTCCCTGTGTATATTATAGAGAATAGCAGCCCCTGTGTATATTATAGAGAATAGCAGTCCCTGTGTATATTATAGAGAATAGCAGTCCCTGTGTATATTATAGAGAATAGCAGCCCCTGTGTATATTATAGAGAATAGCAGTCCCTGTGTATATTATAGAGAATAGCAGTCCCTGTGTATATTATAGAGAATAGCAGTCCCTGTGTATATTATAGAGAATAGCAGTCCCTGTGTATATTATAGAGAATAGCAGTCCCTGTGTATATTATAGAGAATAGCAGTCCCTGTGTATATTATAGAGAATAGCAGTGCCTGTGTATATTATAGAGAATAGCAGTCCCTGTGTATAGTATAGAGAATAGCAGTCCCTGTGTATATTATAGAAATTAGCAGTCCCTGTGTATATTATAGAGAATAGCAGTCCCTGTGTATATTATAGAGAATAGCAGTCCCTGTGTATATTATAGAGAATAGCAGTCCCTGTGTATATTATAGAGAATAGCAGTGCCTGTGTATATTACAGAGAATAGCAGTCCCTGTGTATATTATAGAGAATAACAGTCCCTGTGTATATTATAGAGAATAGCAGTCCCTGTGTATAATATAGAGAATAGCAGTCCCTGTGTATATTATAGAGAATAGCAGCCCCTGTGTATATTATAGAGAATAGCAGCCCCTGTGTATATTATAGAGAATAGCAGTCCCTGTGTATATTATAGAGAATAGCAGTCCCTGTGTGTATTATAGAGAATAGCAGTCCCTGTGTGTATCATAGAGAATAGCAGTCCCTGTGTATATTGTAGAGAATAGCAGTCCCTGTGTATATTATAGAGAATAGCAGTCCCTTTGTATATTATCGAGAATAGCAGTCCCTGTGTATATTATAGAGAATAGCAGTCCCTGTGTATATTATAGAGAATAGCAGTCCCTGTGTATATTATAGAGAATATCAGTCCCTTTGTATATTATAGAGAATAGCAGTCCCTGTGTGTATTATAGAGAATAGCAGCCCCTGTGAATATTATAGAGAATAGCAGTCCCTCTGCATATTATAGAGAATAGCAGACCCTGTGTATATTATAGAGAATAGCAGTCCCTGTGTATATTATAGAGAAAAGCAGTCCCTGTGTATATTATAGAGAATAGCAGTCCCTGTGTATATTACAGAGAATAGCAGTCGCTGTGTATATTACAGAGAATAGCAGTCCCTGTGTATATTATAGAGAATAGCAGTCCCTGTGTATATTATAGAGAATAGCAGTCCCTGTGTATATTATAGGGAATAGCAGTCCCTGTGTATATTATAGAGAAAACAGTCCATGTGTATATTATAGAGAATAGCAGTCCCTGTGTATATTAAAGAGAATAGCAGTCCCTGTGTATATTATAGAGAATAGTAGTCCCTGTGTATATTATAGAGAATAGCAGTCCCTGTGTATATTATAGAGAATAGCAGTCCCTGTGTATATTACAGAGAATAGCAGTCCCTGTGTATATTATAGAGAATAGCAGTCCCTGTGTGTATTATAGAGAATAGCAGTCCCTGTGCATATTATAGAGAATAGCAGTCCCTGTGTATATTATAGAGAATAGCAGTCCCTGTGTATATTATAGAGAATAGCAGTCCCTGTGTATATTATAGAGAATAGCAGTCCCTGTGTATATTATAGAGAATAGCAGTCCCTGTGTATATTATAGAGAATAGCAGCCCCTGTGTATATTATAAAGAATAGCAGTCCCTGTGTATATTATAGAGAATAGCAGTCCCTGTGTATAACATGGAGAGTAGCAGTCCCTGTGTATATTATAGAGAATAGCAGTCCCTGTGTATATTATAGAGAATAGCAGTCCCTGTGTATATTATAGAGAATAGCAGCCCCTGTGTATATTATAGAGAATAGCAGTCCCTGTGTATATTATAGAGAATAGCAGTCCCTGTGTATATTATAGAGAATAGCAGTCCCTGTGTATATTATAGAGAATAGCAGCCCCTGTGTATATTATAGAGAATAGCAGCCCCTGTGTGTATTATAGAGAATAGCAGTCCCTGTGTATATTATAGAGAATAGCAGTCCCTGTGTATATTATAGAGAATAGCAGTCCCTGTGTATATTATAGAGAATAGCAGTCCCTGTGTATATTATAGAGAATAGCAGTCCCTGTGTATATTATAGAGAATAGCAGTCCCTGTGTATAGTATAGAGAATAGCAGTCCCTGTGCATATTATAGAGAATAGCAGTTCCTGTGTATATTTTAGAGAATAGCAGTCCCTGTGTATATTATAGAGAATAGCAGTCCCTGTGTATATTATAGAGAATAGCAGTCCCTGTGTATATTATAGAGAATAGCAGCCCCTGTGTATATTATAGAGAATAGCAGTCCCTGTGTATATTATAGAGAATAGCAGTCCCTGTGTATATTACAGAGAATAGCAGTCCCTGTGTATATTACAGAGAATAGCAGTCCCTGTGTATATTATAGAGAATAACAGTCCCTGTGTATATTATAGAGAATAGCAGTCGCTGTGTATAATATAGAGAATAGCAGTCCCTGTGTATATTATAGAGAATAGCAGCCCCTGTGTATATTATAGAGAATAGCAGCCCCTGTGTATATTATAGAGAATAGCAGTCCCTGTGTATATTATAGAGAATAGCAGTCCCTGTGTATATTATAGAGAATAGCAGTCCCTGTGTATATTATAGAGAATAGCAGCCCCTGTGTATATTATAGAGAATAGCAGTCCCTGTGTATATTATAGAGAATAGCAGTCCCTGTGTATATTATAGAGAATAGCAGCCCCTGTGTATATTATAGAGAATAGCAGTCCCTGTGTATATTATAGAGAATAGCAGTCCCTGTGTATATTATAGAGAATAGCAGTCCCTGTGTATATTATAGAGAATAGCAGTCCCTGTGTATATTATAGAGAATAGCAGTCCCTGTGTATATTATAGAGAATAGCAGTCCCTGTGTATATTATAGAGAATAGCAGTGCCTGTGTATATTATAGAGAATAGCAGTCCCTGTGTATAGTATAGAGAATAGCAGTCCCTGTGTATATTATAGAAATTAGCAGTCCCTGTGTATATTATAGAGAATAGCAGTCCCTGTGTATATTATAGAGAATAGCAGTCCCTGTGTATATTATAGAGAATAGCAGTCCCTGTGTATATTATAGAGAATAGCAGTGCCTGTGTATATTACAGAGAATAGCAGTCCCTGTGTATATTATAGAGAATAACAGTCCCTGTGTATATTATAGAGAATAGCAGTCCCTGTGTATAATATAGAGAATAGCAGTCCCTGTGTATATTATAGAGAATAGCAGCCCCTGTGTATATTATAGAGAATAGCAGCCCCTGTGTATATTATAGAGAATAGCAGTCCCTGTGTATATTATAGAGAATAGCAGTCCCTGTGTGTATTATAGAGAATAGCAGTCCCTGTGTGTATCATAGAGAATAGCAGTCCCTGTGTATATTGTAGAGAATAGCAGTCCCTGTGTATATTATAGAGAATAGCAGTCCCTTTGTATATTATCGAGAATAGCAGTCCCTGTGTATATTATAGAGAATAGCAGTCCCTGTGTATATTATAGAGAATAGCAGTCCCTGTGTATATTATAGAGAATATCAGTCCCTTTGTATATTATAGAGAATAGCAGTCCCTGTGTGTATTATAGAGAATAGCAGCCCCTGTGAATATTATAGAGAATAGCAGTCCCTCTGCATATTATAGAGAATAGCAGACCCTGTGTATATTATAGAGAATAGCAGTCCCTGTGTATATTATAGAGAACAGCAGTCCCTGTGTATATTATAGAGAATAGCAGTCCCTGTGTATATTACAGAGAATAGCAGTCGCTGTGTATATTACAGAGAATAGCAGTCCCTGTGTATATTATAGAGAATAGCAGTCCCTGTGTATATTATAGAGAATAGCAGTCCCTGTGTATATTATAGGGAATAGCAGTCCCTGTGTATATTATAGAGAAAACAGTCCATGTGTATATTATAGAGAATAGCAGTCCCTGTGTATATTAAAGAGAATAGCAGTCCCTGTGTATATTATAGAGAATAGTAGTCCCTGTGTATATTATAGAGAATAGCAGTCCCTGTGTATATTATAGAGAATAGCAGTCCCTGTGTATATTACAGAGAATAGCAGTCCCTGTGTATATTATAGAGAATAGCAGTCCCTGTGTGTATTATAGAGAATAGCAGTCCCTGTGCATATTATAGAGAATAGCAGTCCCTGTGTATATTAAAGAGAATAGCAGTCCCTGTGTATATTACAGAATAGCAGTCCGTGTGTATATTACAGAGAATAGCAGCCCCTGTGTATATTATATAGAATAGCAGTCCCTGTGTATATTACAGAGAATAGCAGTCCCTGTGTATATTACAGAATAGCAGTCCGTGTGTATATTTCAGAGAATAGCAGCCCCTGTGTATATTATATAGAATAGCAGTCCCTGTGTATATTATAGAGACTTGCAGTCCCTGTGTATATTATAGAGAATAGCAGTCCCTGTGTATTTTATAGAGAATAGCAGTCCCTGTGTATATTATAGAGAATAGCAGTCCCTGTGTATATTATAGAGAATAGCAGTCCCTGTGTATATTATAGAGAATAGCAGTCCCTGTGTATATTATGGAGAATAGCAGTCCCTGTGTATATTATAGAGAATAGCAGTCCCTGTGTATATTATAGAGAATAGCAGTCCCTGTGTATATTATAGAGAATAGCAAAACCTGTGTATATTATGGAGAATAGCAGTCCCTGTGTAGCTTACAGAAAAAGCATGTCGCTGTATGTATTATAGAGAATAGCAGTCCCTGTGTATATTATAGAGAATACCAGTCCCTGTGCATATTATAGAGAATAGCAGTCCCTGTGTATATTATAGAGAATAGCAGTCCCTGTGTATATTAAAGAGAATAGCAGTCCCTGTGTATATTACAGAGAATAGCAGTCCCTGTGTATATTATAGAGAATAGCAGTCCCTGTGTATATTATAGAGAATAGCAGTCCCTGTGTATATTATAGAGAATAGCTGTCGCTGTGTATATTATAGAGAATAGCAGTCCCTGTGTATATTAGAGAGAATACCAGTCCCTGTGCATATTATAGAGAATAGCAGTCCCAGTGTATATTACAGGGAATAGCAGTCCCTGTGTATAGTAAAGAGAATAGCCTTCCGTGAGTATATTATAGAGAATAGCAGTCCCTGTATATATTATAGATAATAGCAAACCCTGTATATATTGTAGAGAATCCATGTCGCTGTATATATTATAGAGAATAGCAGTCCCAGTGTATATTATAGAGAATAGCAGTCCCTGTGTATGTTATAGTGAATAGCAGTCCATGTGTATATTATAGATAATAGCAGTCCCTGTGTATATTATAGAGAATAGCAGTCCCTGTGTGTATTATAGAGAATAGCAGCCCCTGTGTATATTATAGAGAATAGCAGTCCCTGTGTGTATTATAGAGAATAGCAGTCCCTGTGTATATTATAGAGAATAGCAGTCCCTGTGTATATTATAGAGAATAGCAGCCCCTGTGTATATTATAGAGAATAGCAGTCCCTGTGTGTATTATAGAGAATAGCAGTCCCTGTGTATATTATAGAGAATAGCAGTCCCTGTGTATATTATAGAGAATAGCAGTCCCTGTGTATATTATAGAGAATAGCAGTCCCTGTGTATATTATAGAGAATAGCAGCCCCTGTGTATATTATAAAGAATAGCAGTCCCTGTGTATATTATAGAGAATAGCAGTCCCTGTGTATAACATGGAGAATAGCAGTCCCTGTGTATATTATAGAGAATAGCAGTCCCTGTGTATATTATAGAGAATAGCAGTCCCTGTGTATATTATAGAGAATAGCAGCCCCTGTGTATATTATAGAGAATAGCAGTCCCTGTGTATATTATAGAGAATAGCAGTCCCTGTGTATATTATAGAGAATAGCAGTCCCTGTGTATATTATAGAGAATAGCAGCCCCTGTGTATATTATAGAGAATAGCAGCCCCTGTGTGTATTATAGAGAATAGCAGTCCCTGTGTATATTATAGAGAATAGCAGTCCCTGTGTATATTATAGAGAATAGCAGTCCCTGTGTATATTATAGAGAATAGCAGTCCCTGTGTATATTATAGAGAATAGCAGTCCCTGTGTATATTATAGAGAATAGCAGT
Organism: Isurus oxyrinchus; assembly: GCA_026770705.1. Lineage (NCBI taxonomy): Eukaryota > Metazoa > Chordata > Chondrichthyes > Lamniformes > Lamnidae > Isurus > Isurus oxyrinchus. Next base: position 216,500 of record JANJGN010000817.1, read on the forward strand.
CCCTGTGTATAGTATAGAGAATAGCAGTCCCTGTGCATATTATAGAGAATAGCAGTTCCTGTGTATATTTTAGAGAATAGCAGTCCCTGTGTATATTATAGAGAATAGCAGTCCCTGTGTATATTATAGAGAATAGCAGTCCCTGTGTATATTATAGAGAATAGCAGCCCCTGTGTATATTATAGAGAATAGCAGTCCCTGTGTATATTATAGAGAATAGCAGTCCCTGTGTATATTATAGAGAATAGCAGTCCCTGTGTATATTACAGAGAATAGCAGTCCCTGTGTATATTATAGAGAATAACAGTCCCTGTGTATATTATAGAGAATAGCAGTCGCTGTGTATAATATAGAGAATAGCAGTCCCTGTGTATATTATAGAGAATAGCAGCCCCTGTGTATATTATAGAGAATAGCAGCCCCTGTGTATATTATAGAGAATAGCAGTCCCTGTGTATATTATAGAGAATAGCAGTCCCTGTGTATATTATAGAGAATAGCAGTCCCTGTGTATATTATAGAGAATAGCAGCCCCTGTGTATATTATAGAGAATAGCAGTCCCTGTGTATATTATAGAGAATAGCAGTCCCTGTGTATATTATAGAGAATAGCAGCCCCTGTGTATATTATAGAGAATAGCAGTCCCTGTGTATATTATAGAGAATAGCAGTCCCTGTGTATATTATAGAGAATAGCAGTCCCTGTGTATATTATAGAGAATAGCAGTCCCTGTGTATATTATAGAGAATAGCAGTCCCTGTGTATATTATAGAGAATAGCAGTCCCTGTGTATATTATAGAGAATAGCAGTGCCTGTGTATATTATAGAGAATAGCAGTCCCTGTGTATAGTATAGAGAATAGCAGTCCCTGTGTATATTATAGAAATTAGCAGTCCCTGTGTATATTATAGAGAATAGCAGTCCCTGTGTATATTATAGAGAATAGCAGTCCCTGTGTATATTATAGAGAATAGCAGTCCCTGTGTATATTATAGAGAATAGCAGTGCCTGTGTATATTACAGAGAATAGCAGTCCCTGTGTATATTATAGAGAATAACAGTCCCTGTGTATATTATAGAGAATAGCAGTCCCTGTGTATAATATAGAGAATAGCAGTCCCTGTGTATATTATAGAGAATAGCAGCCCCTGTGTATATTATAGAGAATAGCAGCCCCTGTGTATATTATAGAGAATAGCAGTCCCTGTGTATATTATAGAGAATAGCAGTCCCTGTGTGTATTATAGAGAATAGCAGTCCCTGTGTGTATCATAGAGAATAGCAGTCCCTGTGTATATTGTAGAGAATAGCAGTCCCTGTGTATATTATAGAGAATAGCAGTCCCTTTGTATATTATCGAGAATAGCAGTCCCTGTGTATATTATAGAGAATAGCAGTCCCTGTGTATATTATAGAGAATAGCAGTCCCTGTGTATATTATAGAGAATATCAGTCCCTTTGTATATTATAGAGAATAGCAGTCCCTGTGTGTATTATAGAGAATAGCAGCCCCTGTGAATATTATAGAGAATAGCAGTCCCTCTGCATATTATAGAGAATAGCAGACCCTGTGTATATTATAGAGAATAGCAGTCCCTGTGTATATTATAGAGAAAAGCAGTCCCTGTGTATATTATAGAGAATAGCAGTCCCTGTGTATATTACAGAGAATAGCAGTCGCTGTGTATATTACAGAGAATAGCAGTCCCTGTGTATATTATAGAGAATAGCAGTCCCTGTGTATATTATAGAGAATAGCAGTCCCTGTGTATATTATAGGGAATAGCAGTCCCTGTGTATATTATAGAGAAAACAGTCCATGTGTATATTATAGAGAATAGCAGTCCCTGTGTATATTAAAGAGAATAGCAGTCCCTGTGTATATTATAGAGAATAGTAGTCCCTGTGTATATTATAGAGAATAGCAGTCCCTGTGTATATTATAGAGAATAGCAGTCCCTGTGTATATTACAGAGAATAGCAGTCCCTGTGTATATTATAGAGAATAGCAGTCCCTGTGTGTATTATAGAGAATAGCAGTCCCTGTGCATATTATAGAGAATAGCAGTCCCTGTGTATATTAAAGAGAATAGCAGTCCCTGTGTATATTACAGAGAATAGCAATCCCTGTGTATATTATAAAGAATAGCAGTCCCTGTGTATATTATAGAGAATAGCAGTCCGTGTGTATATGATAGAGAATAGCAGTCCCTGTGTATATTATAGAGAATAGCAGTCCCTCTGTATATTATAGATAATAGCAGCCCCTGTGTATATTATAGAGAATAGCATTCCCTGTGTATATTATAGAGAATAGCAGTCCCTGTGTATATTATAGAGAATATCAGTCCCTGTGTATATTATAGAGAATAGCAGTCCCTGTGTGTATTATAGAGAATAGCAGCCCCTGTGAATATTATAGAGAATAGCAGTCCCTCTGCATATTATAGAGAATAGCAGTCCCTGTGTATATTATAGAGAATATCAGTCCCTGTGTATATTATAGAGAATAGCAGTCGCTGTGTGTATTATAGAGAATAGCAGCCCCTGTGAATATTATAGAGAATAGCAGTACCTCTGCATATTAGAAAGAATAGCAGTCCCTGTGTATATTATAGAGAATAGCAGTCCCTGTGTATATTATAGAGAATAGCAGTCCCTGTGCATATTATAGAGAATAGCAGTCGCTGTGTATATTATAGAGAAAAGCAGTCCCTGTGTATATTATAGAGAATAGCAGTCCCTGTGTATATTATAGAGAATAGCAGCCCCTGTGTATATTATAGAGAATAGCAGTCCCTGTGTATATTATAGAGAATAGCAGTCCCTGTGTGTATTATAGAGAATAGCAGTCCCTGTGTGTATTATAGAGAATAGCAGTCCCTGTGTATATTATAGAGAATAGCAGCCCCTGTGTATATTATAGAGAATAGCAGTCCCTGTGTATATTATAGAGAATAGCAGTCCCTGTGCATATTATAGAGAATAGCAGTCCCTGTGTATATTATAGAGAAAAGCAGTCCCTGTGTATATTATAGAGAATAGCAGTCCCTGTGTATATTATAGAGAATAGCAGCCCCTGTGTATATTATAGAGAATAGCAGTCCCTTTGTATATTATAGAGAATAGCAGTCCCTGTGTGTATTATAGAGAATAGCAGTCCCTGTGTATATTATAGAGAATAGCATTCCCTGTGGGTATTATAGAGAATAGCAGCCCCTGTGTATATTATAGAGAATAGCAGTCCCTGTGGATATTGTAGAGAATAGCAGTCCCTGTGTATATTATAGAGAATAGTAGTCCCTGTGTATAATATAGAGAATAGCAGTCCCTTTGTATATTATCGAGAATAGCAGTCCCTGTGTATATTATAGAGAATAGCAGTCCCTGTGTATATTATAGAGAATAGCAGTCCCTGTGTGTATTATAGAGAATAGCAGTCCCTGTGTATATTATAGAGAATAGCAGTCCCTGTGTATATTATAGAGCATAGCAGTCCCTGTGTGTATTATAGAGAATAGCAGCCCCTGTGAATATTATAGAGAATAGCAGTCCCTCTGCATATTATAGAGAATAGCAGTCCCTGTGTATATTATAGAGAATAGCAGTCCCTGTGTATATTATAGAGAATAGCAGTCCCTGTGTATATTATAGAGAATAGCAGTCCCTGTGTATATTAAAGAGAAAAGCAGTCCCTGTGTATATTATAGAGAATAGCAGTCCCTGTGTATATTAAAGAGAATAGCAGTCCCTGTGTATATTATAGAGAATAGCAGTCCCTGTGTATATTATAGAGAATAGTAGTCCCTGTGTATATTATAGAGAATAGCAGTCCCTGTGTATATTATAGCGAATAGCAGTCCATGTGTATATTACAGAGAATAGCAGTCCCTGTGTATATTATAGAGAATAGCAGTCCCTGTGTGTATTATAGAGAATAGCAGTCCCTGTGCATATTATAGAGAATAGCAGTCCCTGTGTATATTATAGAGAATAGCAGTCCCTGTGTATATTAAAGGGAATAGCAGTCCCTGTGTATATTACAGAGAATAGCAATCCCTGTGTATATTATAAAGAATAGCAGTCCCTGTGTATATTATTGAGAATAGCAGTCCGTGTGTATATGATAGAGAATAGCAGTCCCTGTGTATATTATAGAGAATAGCAGTCCCTCTGTATATTATAGATAATAGCAGCCCCTGTGTATATTATAGAGAATAGCAGTCCGTGTGTATATTATAGAGAATAGCAGTCCCTGTGTATATTATAGAGAATAGCAGTCCCTGTGTATATTATAGAGAATAGCAGTCCCTGTGTGTATTATAGAGAATAGCAGCCCCTGTGAATATTATAGAGAATAGCAGTCCCTCTGCATATTATAGAGAATAGCAGTCCCTGTGTATATTATAGAGAATATCAGTCCCTGTGTATATTATAGAGAATAGCAGTCCCTGTGTGTATTATAGAGAATAGCAGCCCCTGTGAATATTATAGAGAATAGCAGTCCCTCTGCATATTATAGAGAATAGCAGTCCCTGTGTATATTATAGAGAATAGCAGTCCCTGTGCATATTATAGAGAATAGCAGTCCCTGTGCATATTATAGAGAATAGCAGTCCCTGTGTTTATTATAGAGAAAAGCAGTCCCTGTGTATATTATAGAGAATAGCAGTCCCTGTGTATATTAAAGAGAATAGCAGTCCCTGTGTATATTATAGAGAATAGTAGTCCGTGTGTATATTATAGAGAATAGCAGTCCCTGTGTATATTATAGAGAATAGCAGTCCCTGTGTATATTACAGAGAATAGCAGTCCCTGTGTATATTATAGAGAATAGCAGTCCCTGTGTGTATTATAGAGAATAGCAGTCCCTGTGCATATTATAGAGAATAGCAGTCCCTGTGTATATTATAGAGAATAGCAGTCCCTGTGTATATTAAAGAGAATAGCAGTCCCTGTGTATATTACAGAGAATAGCAATCGCTGTGTATATTATAAAGAATAGCAGTCCCTGTGTATATTATAGAGAATAGCAGTCCCTGTGTATATTATAGAGAATAGCAGTCCCTGTGTATATTATAGAGAATAGCAGTCCCTGTGTATATTATAGATAATAGCAGCCCCTGTGTATATTATAGAGAATAGCATTCCCTGTGTATATTATAGAGAATAGCAGTCCCTGTGTATATTATAGAGAATAGCAGTCCCTGTGTATATTATAGAGAATAGCAGTCCCTGTGTATATTATAGAGAATAGCAGTCCTTGTGTATATTATAGAGAATAGCAGCCCCTGTGTATATTACAGAGAATAGCAGTCCCTGTGTATATTATAGAGAATAGTAGTCCCTGTGTATATTATAGAGAATAGCAGTCCCTGTGTATATTATAGAGAATAGCAGTCCCTGTGTATATTACAGAGAATAGCAGTCCCTGTGTTTATTATAGAGAATAGTAGTCCCTGTGTATATTAAAGAGAATAGCAGTCCCTGTGTATATTAAGCAGAATAGCATTCCCTGTGAATATTACAGTGAATGTCAGTCCTGGTGTTTAGTGTAGTGAATAAGAGTTCATTAGGTTATAATAGCGAACAGCAGTGCCTGTCTGTGTTATTGACGATTTGAGATTCTATGTATATTATAGTTAATAGCAGTCACTGTATGTATTATAGTGAATAGCAGTCCCTGTGTATATTATAGAGAATAGCAGTCCCTGTGTATATTATAGAGAATTGCAGTCCCTGTGTATATTATAGAGAATAACAGTCCCTGTGTATATTATAGCGAATAGCAGACACTGCATGTATTACAGAGAATAGCAGTCCCTGTGTATATTACAGAGAATAGCAGTCCCTGTGTATAGTAAAGAGAATAGCCTTCCGTGAGTATATTATAGAGAATAGCAGTCCAAGTATATATTGTAGATAATAGCAAACCCTGTATATATTGTAGAGAATCCATGTCGCTGTATATATTATAGAGAATAGCAGTCCCAGTGTATATTATAGACACTAACAGTCCCTGTGTATATTGTAGAGAATAGCAGCCCCTGTGTATATTATAGAGAATAGCAGTCCCTGTGTATATTATAGAGAATAGCAGCCCCTCTGTGTATATTATAGAGAATAGCAGTCCCTGTGTATATTATAGAGAATAGCAGTCCCTGTGTATATTATAGAGAATAGCAGTCCCTGTGTATATTATAGAGAAGAGCAGTCCCTGTGTATATTATAGAGAATAGCAGTCCCTGTGTATATTATAGAGAATAGCAGTCCCTGTGTATATTATAGAGAATAGCAGTTCCTGTGTATATTATAGAGAATAGCAGCCCCTGTGTATATTATAGAGAATAGCAGTCCCTGTGTATATTATAGAGAATAGCAGCCCCTGTGTATATTATAGAGAATAGCAGTCCCTGTGTATGTTATAGAGAATAGCAGTCCCTGTGTGTATTATAGAGAATAGCAGTCCCTGTGTATATTATAGAGAATAGCAGTCCCTGTGTATATTATAGAGAATAGTAGTCCCTGTGTGTATTATAGAGAATAGCAGCCCCTGTGTATATTATAGAGAATAGCAGTCCCTGTGTATATTATAGAGAATAGCAGTCCCTGTGTATATTATAGAGAATAGCAGTCCCTGTGTATATTATAGAGAATAGCAGTCCCTGTGTATATTATAGAGAATAGCAGTCCCTGTGTGTATTATAGAGAATAGCAGCCCCTGTATATATTATAGAGAATAGCAGTCCCTCTGTATATTATAGAGAATAGCAGTCCCTGTGTATATTATAGAGAATATCAGCCCCTGTGTATATTATAGAGAATAGCAGTCCCTGTGTGTATTATAGAGAATAGTAGTCCCTGTGTATATTATAGAGAATAGCAGTCCCTGTGTATATTACAGAGAATAGCAGTCCCTGCGTATATTATAGAGAATAGTAGTCCCTGTGTATATTAAAGAGTATAGCAGTCCCTGGGAATATTACAGAGAATAGCAGTCCCTGTGTATATTATAGAGAATAGTAGTCCCTGTGTATATTATAGAGAATATCAGTCCCTGTGTATATTACAGAGAATAGCAGTCCCTGTGTATATTATAGAGAATAGTAGTCCCTGTGTATATTAAAGAGAATAGCAGTCCCTGTGTATATTAAGCAGAATAGCATTCCCTGTGAATATTACAGTGAATGTCAGTCCTGGTGTTTAGTGTAGTGAATAAGAGTTCATTAGGTTATTATAGCGAACAGCAGTGCCTGTCTGTGTTATAGACGATTTGAGATTCTATGTATATTATAGTTAATAGCAGTCACTGTATGTATTATAGTGAATAGCAGTCCCTGTGTATATTATAGAGAATAGCAGTCCCTGTGTATATTACAGAGAATAGCAGTCCCTGTGTATATTATAGAGAATAACAGTCCCTGTGTATATTATAGCGAATAGCAGACACTGTATGTATTACAGAGAATAGCAGTCCCTGTGTATATTACAGAGAATAGCAGTCCCTGTGTATATTATAGAGAATAGCAGTCCCTGTGTATATTATAGAGAATAGCAGTCCCTGTGTATATTATAGAGAATAACAGTCCCTGTGTATATTATAGCGAATAGCAGACACTGTATGTATTACAGAGAATAGCAGTCCCTGTGTATATTACAGAGAATAGCAGTCCCTGTGTATATTATAGAGAATAGCAGTCCCTGTGTATAGTAAAGAGAATAGCCTTCCGTGAGTATATTATAGAGAATAGCAGTCCCTGTATATATTATAGATAATAGCAAACCCTGTATATATGGTAGAGAATCCATGTCGCTGTATATATTATAGAGAATAGCAGTCCCAGTGTATATTATAGAGACTAACAGTCCCTGTGTATATTGTAGAGAATAGCACCCCCTGTGTATATTATAGAGAATAGCAGTCCCTGTTTATATTATAGAGAATAGCAGCCCCTCTGTGTATATTATAGAGAATAGCAGTCCCTGTGTATATTATAGAGAATAGCAGTCCCTGTGTATATTATAGAGAATAGCAGTCCCTGTGTATATTATAGAGAATAGCAGTCCCTGTGTATATTATAGAGAATAGCAGTCCCTGTGTATATTAAAGAGAATAGTAGTCCCTGTGTGTATTATAGAGAATAGCAGCCCCTGTGTATATTATAGAGAATAGCAGTCCCTGTGTATATTATAAAGAATAGCAGTCCCTGTGTATATTATAGAGAATAGCAGTCCCTGTGTATATTATAGAGAATAGCAGTCCCTGTGTATATTATAGAGAATAGCAGTCCCTGTGTATATTATAGAGAATATCAGTCCCTGTGTATATTATAGAGAATAGCAGTCCCTGTGTGTATTATAGAGAATAGCAGCCCCTGTGTATATTATAGAGAATAGCAGTCCCTGTGTATATTATAGAGAATAGCAGTCCCTGTGTATATTATAGAGAATATCAGCCCCTGTTTATATTATAGAGAATAGCAGTCCCTGTGTATATTATAGAGAATAGCAGTCCCTGTGCATATTATAGAGAATAGCAGTCCCTGTGTATATTATAGAGAATAGCAGTCCCTGTGTATATTATAGAGAATAGCAGTCCCTGTGTATATTATAGAGAATAGCAGTCCCTGTGTATATTATAGAGAATAGCAGTCCCTGTGTATATTATAGAGAATAGCAGTCCCTGTGTATATAATAGAGAATAGCAGTCCCTGTGTATATTATAGAGAATAGCAGTCCCTGTGTGTATTATAGAGAATAGCAGCCCCTGTGTATATTATAGAGAATAGCAGTCCCTGTGTATATTATAGAGAATATCAGTCTCTGTGTATATTATAGAGAATAGCAGTCCCTGTGTGTATTATAGAGAATAGCAGCCCCTGTGTATATTATAGAGAATAGCAGGCCCTGTGTATATTATAGAGAATAGCACACCCTGTGTATATTATAGAGAATAGCAGTCCCTGTGTATATTATAGAGAATAGCAGTCCCTGTGAATATTATAGAGAATAGCAGTCCCTGTGTATTTTACAGAGAATAGCAGTCCCTGTGTATATTATAGAGAATAGCAGTCCCTGTGTATATTATAGAGAATAGCAGTCCCTGTGAATATTATAGAGAATAGCAGTCCCTGTGTATATTATAGAGAATAGCAGTCCCTGTGTATATTATAGAGAATAGCAGTCCCTGTGTATATTATAGAGAATAGCAGTCCCTGTGTATATTGTAGAGAATAGCAGCCCCTGTGTTTTTCTAGAGAATAGTTGTCCCTGTGTATATTATAGAGAATAGCAGTCCCTGTGTATATTATAGAGAATAGCACACCCTGTGTATATTATAGAGAATAGCAGTCCCTGTGTATATTATAGAGAATAGCAGTCCCTGTGAATATTATAGAGAATAGCAGTCCCTGTGTATTTTACAGAGAATAGCAGTCCCTGTGTATATTATAGAGAATAGCAGTCCCTGTGTATATTATAGAGAATAGCAGTCCCTGTGAATATTATAGAGAATAGCAGTCCCTGTGTATATTATAGAGAATAGCAGTCCCTGTGTATATTATAGAGAATAGCAGTCCCTGTGTATATTATAGAGAATAGCAGTCCCTGTGTATATTATAGAGAATAGCAGTCCCTGTGTATATTGTAGAGAATAGAAGCCCCTGTGTATATTATAGAGAATAGTTGTCCCTGTGTATATTATAGAGAATAGCAGTCCTTGTGTATATTGTAGAGATTAGCAGCCCCTGTGTATATTATAGAGAATAGCAGTCCCTGTGTATATTATAGAGAATAGCAGTCCCTGTGTATATTATAGAGAATAGCAGTCCCTGTGTATATTATAGAGAATAGCAGCCCCTGTGTATATTATAGAGAATAGCAGTCCCTGTGAATATTATAGAGAATAGCAGTCCCTGTGGATATTACAGAGAATAGCAGTCCCTGTGTATATTATAGAGAATAGCAGTCCCTGTCTATATTATAGAGAATAGCAGTCCCTGTGTATATTATAGAGAATAGCAGCCCCTGTGTATATTATAGAGAATAGTTGTCCCTGTGTATATTATAGAGAATAGCAGTCCCTGTGTATATTATAGAGATTAGCAGCCCCTGTGTATATTATAGAGAATAGCAGTCCCTGTGTATATTATAGAGAATTGCAGTCCCTGTGTATATTATAGAGAATAGCAGTCCCTGTGTATATTATAGAGAATAGCAGTCCCTGTGTATATTATAGAGAATAGCAGTCCCTGTGTATATTATAGAGAATAGCAGTCCCTGTGTATATTATAGAGAATAGCAGTCCCTGTGTATATTATAGAGAATATCAGTCCCTGTGTATATTATAGAGAATAGCAGGCCCTGTGTATATTATAGAGAATAGCAGTCCCTGTGTATATTATAGAGAATAGCAGTCCCTGTGTATATTATAGAGAATATCAGTCCCTGTGTGCATTATAGAGAATAGCAGTCCCTGTGTATATTATAGAGAATAGCAGTCCCTGTGTGTATTATAGAGAATAGCAGTCCCTGTGTATATTATAGAGAATTGCAGTCCCTGTGTATATTATAGAGTATAGCAGTCCCTGTGTATATTATAGAGAATAGCAGTCCCTGTGTATATTATAGAGAATAGCAGTCCCTGTGTATATTATAGAGAATAGCAGTCCCTGTGTATAGTATAGAGAATAGCAGTCCCTGTGTATATTTTAGAGAATAGCAGTCCCTGTGTATATTATAGAGAATAGCAGTCCCTGTGTATATTATAGAGAATAGCAGTCCCTGTGTATATTACAGAGAATAGCAGTCGCTGTGTATATTACAGAGAATAGCAGTCCCTGTGTATATTATAGAGAATAACAGTCCCTGTGTATATTATAGAGAATAGCAGTCCCTGTGTATAATATAGAGAATAGCAGTCCCTGTGTATATTATAGAGAATAGCAGCCCCTGTGTATATTATAGAGAATAGCAGTCCCTGTGTATATTATAGAGAATAGCAGTCCCTGTGTATATTATAGAGAATAGCAGTCCCTGTGTATATTATAGAGAATAGCAGTCCCTGTGTATATTATAGAGAATAGCAGTCCCTGTGTATATTATAGAGAATAACAGTCCCTGTGTATATTATAGAGAATAGCAGTCCCTGTGTATATTATAGAGAATAGCAGTCCCTGTGTATATTATAGAGAATAGCAGCCCCTGTGTATATTATAGAGAATAGCAGTCCCTGTGTATATTATAGGGAATAGCAGTCCCTGTGTATATTATAGAGAATAGCAGTCCCTGTGTATATTATAGAGAATAGCAGCCCCTGTGTATATTATAGAGAATAGCAGTCCCTGTGTATATTATAGAGAATAGCAGTCCCTGTGTGTATTATAGAGAATAGCAGTCCCTGTGTATATAATAGAGAATAGCAGTCCCTGTGTATATTATAGAGAATAGTAGTCCCTGTGTGTATTATAGAGAATAGCAGCCCCTGTGTATATTATAGAGAATAGCAGTCCCTGTGTATATTATAGAGAATAGCAGTCCCTGTGTATATTATAGAGAATAGCAGTCCCTGTGTATATTATAGAGAATAGCAGTCCCTGTGAATATTATAGAGAATAGCAGTCCCTGTGTGTATTATAGAGAATAGCAGTCCCTGTGTATATTATAGAGAATAGCAGTCCCTGTGTATATTATAGAGAATAGCAGTCCCTGTGTATATTATAGAGAATATCAGCCCCTGTGTATATTATAGAGAATAGCAGTCCCTGTGTATATTATAGAGAATAGCAGTCCCTGTGTATATTATAGAGAATAGCAGTCCCTGTGTATATTATATAGAATAGCAGTCCCTGTGTATATTATAGAGAATAGCAGTCCCTGTGTATATTATAGAGAATAGCAGTCCCTGTGTATATTATAGAGAATAGCAGTCCCTGTGTATATTATAGAGAATAGCAGTCGCTGTGTATATTACAGAGAATAGCAGTCCCTGTGTATATTATAGAGAATAACAGTCCCTGTGTATATTATAGAGAATAGCAGTCCCTGTGTATAATATAGAGAATAGCAGTCCCTGTGTATATTATAGAGAATAGCAGCCCCTGTGTATATTATAGAGAATAGCAGCCCCTGTGTATATTATAAAGAATAGCAGTCCCTGTGTATATTAAAGAGAATAGCAGTCCCTGTGTATATTATAGAGAATAGCAGTCCCTGTGTATATTATAGAGAATAGCAGTCCCTGTGTGTATTATAGGGAATAGCAGTCCCTGTGTGTATTATAGAGAATAGCAGTCCCTGTGTGTATTATACAGAATAGCAGCCCCTGTGTATATTAAAGAGAATAGTACTCCCTGTGTATATTATAGAGAATAGCAGTCCCTGTGTATATTACAGAGAATAGCAGTCCCTGTGTATATTATAGAGAATAGTAGTCCCTGTGTATATTAAAGAGAATAGCAGTCCCTGTGTATATTACAGAGAATAGCAGTCCCTGTGTATATTATAGAGAATAGTAGTCCCTGTGTATATTATAGAGAATAGCAGTCCCTGTGTATATTACAGAGAATAGCAGTCCCTGTGTATATTAAAGAGAATAGTAGTCCCTGTGTATATTAAAGAGAATAGCAGTCCCTGTGTATATTAAGCAGAATAGCATTCCCTGTGAATATTACAGTGAATGTCAGTCCTGGTGTTAAGTGTAGTGAATAAGAGTTCATTAGGTTATTATAGCGAACAGCAGTGCCTGTCTGTGTTATAGACGATTTGAGATTCTATGTATATTATAGTTAATAGCAGTCACTGTATGTATTATAGTGAATAGCAGTCCCTGTGTATATTATAGAGAATAGCAGTCCCTGTGTATATTATAGAGAATAGCAGTCCCTGTGTATATTATAGAGAATAACAGTCCCTGTGTATATTATAGCGAATAGCAGACACTGTATGTATTACAGAGAATAGCAGTCCCTGTGTATATTACAGAGAATAGCAGTCCCTGTGTATAGTAAAGAGAATAGCCTTCCGTGAGTATTTTATAGAGAATAGCAGTCCCTGTGTATATTATAGAGAATAGCAGTCCCTGTGTATATTATAGAGAATAGCAGTCCCTGTGTATATTATAGAGAATAGCAGTCCCTGTGTATATTATAGAGAATAGCAGTCCCTGTGTGTATTATAGAGAATAGCAGCCCCTGTGTATATTATAGAGAATAGCAGTCCCTGTGTATATTATAGAGAATATCAGTCTCTGTGTATATTATAGAGAATAGCAGTCCCTTTGTGTATTATAGAGAATAGCAGCCCCTGTGTATATTATAGAGAATAGCAGGCCCTGTGTATATTATAGAGAATAGCAGTCCCTGTGTATATTATAGAGAATAGCAGTCCCTGTGTATATTATAGAGAATAGCAGTCCCTGTGTATATTATAGAGAATAGCAGTCCCTGTGTATATTATAGAGAATAGCAGTCGCTGTGTATATTATAGAGAATAGCAGTCCCTGTGTGTATTATAGAGAATAGCAGCCCCTGTGTATATTATAGAGAATAGCAGTCCCTGTGTATATTATAGAGAATATCAGTCTCTGTGTATATTATAGAGAATAGCAGTCCCTTTGTGTATTATAGAGAATAGCAGCCCCTGTGTATATTATAGAGAATAGCAGGCCCTGTGTATATTATAGAGAATAGCAGTCCCTGTGTATATTATAGAGAATAGCAGTCCCTGTGAATATTATAGAGAATAGCAGTCCCTGTGTATATTACAGAGAATAGCAGTCCCTGTGTATATTATAGAGAATAGCAGTCCCTGTCTATATTATAGAGAATAGCAGTCCCTGTGTATATTATAGAGAATAGCAGCCCCTGTGTATATTATAGAGAATAGTTGTCCCTGTGTATATTATAGAGAATAGCAGTCCCTGTGTATATTATAGAGATTAGCAGCCCCTGTGTATATTATAGAGAATAGCAGTCCCTGTGTATATTATAGAGAATTGCAGTCCCTGTGTATATTATAGAGAATAGCAGTCCCTGTGTATATTATAGAGAATAGCAGTCCCTGTGTATATTATAGAGAATAGCAGTCCCTGTGTATATTATAGAGAATAGCAGTCCCTGTGTATATTATAGAGAATAGCAGTCCCTGTGTATATTATAGAGAATATCAGTCCCTGTGTATATTATAGAGAATAGCAGGCCCTGTGTATATTATAGAGAATAGCAGTCCCTGTGTATATTATAGAGAATAGCAGTCCCTGTGTATATTATAGAGAATATCAGTCCCTGTGTGTATTATAGAGAATAGCAGTCCCTGTGTATATTATAGAGAATAGCAGTCCCTGTGTGTATTATAGAGAATAGCAGTCCCTGTGTATATTATAGAGAATTGCAGTCCCTGTGTATATTATAGAGAATAGCAGTCCCTGTGTATATTATAGAGAATAGCAGTCCCTGTGTATATTATAGAGAATAGCAGTCCCTGTGTATATTAAAGAGAATAGCAGTCCCTGTGTATAGTATAGAGAATAGCAGTCCCTGTGTATATTATAGAGAATAGCAGTCCCTGTGTATATTATAGAGAATAGCAGTCCCTGTGTATATTATAGAGAATAGCAGTCCCTGTGTATATTACAGAGAATAGCAGTCCCTGTGTATATTACAGAGAATAGCAGTCCCTGTGTATATTATAGAGAATAACAGTCCCTGTGTATATTATAGAGAATAGCAGTCCCTGTGTATAATATAGAGAATAGCAGTCCCTGTGTATATTATAGAGAATAGCAGCCCCTGTGTATATTATAGAGAATAGCAGCCCCTGTGTATATTATAGAGAATAGCAGTCCCTGTGTATATTATAGAGAATAGCAGTCCCTGTGTATATTATAGAGAATAGCAGTCCCTGTGTATATGATAGAGAATAGCAGTCCCTGTGTATATTATAGAGAATAGCAGTCCCTGTGTATATTATAGAGAATAGCAGCCCCTGTGTATATTATAGAGAATAGCAGTCCCTGTGTATATTATAGAGAATAGCAGTCCCTGTGTATATTATAGAGAATAGCAGCCCCTGTGTATATTATAGAGAATAGCAGTCCCTGTGTATATTATAGGGAATAGCAGTCCCTGTGTATATTATAGAGAATAGCAGTCCCTGTGTATATTATAGAGAATAGCAGTCCCTGTGTATATTATAGAGAATAGCAGTCCCTCTGTATATTATAGAGAATAGCAGTCCCTCTGTATATTATAGAGAATAGCAGTCCCTGTGTATATTATAGAGAATAGCAGTCCCTGTGTATATTATAGAGAATAGCAGTCCCTGTGTATATTATAGAGAATAGCAGTCCCTGTGTATATTATAGAGAATAGCAGTCCCTGTGTATATTATAGAGAATAGCAGTCCCTGTGCATATTATAGAGAATAGCAGTCCCTGTGTATATTATAGGGAATAGCAGTCACTGTGTATATTATAGAGAATAGCAGTCCCTGTGTATATTATAGAGAATAGCAGTCCCTGTGTATATTATAGAGAATAGCAGTCCCTGTGTATATTATAGAGAATAGCAGTCCCTGTGTATATTATAGAGAATAGCAGTCCCTGTGTATATTATAGAGAATAGCAGTCCCTGTGTATATTATAGAGAATAGCAGTCCCAGTGTATATTATAGAGAATAGCAGTCCCTGTGTATATTATAGAGAATAGCAGTCCCTGTGTATATTATACAGAATAGCAGTCCCTGTGTATATTATAGAGAATAGCAGTCCCTGTGTATATTATAGAGAATAGCAGTCCCTGTGTATATTATAGAGAATAACAGCCCCTGTGTATATTATAGAGAATAGCAGTCCCTGTGTATATTATAGAGAATAGCAGTCCCTGTTTATATTGTAGAGAATAGCAGTCCCTGTGTATATTATAGAGAATAGCAGCCCCTGTGTATATTATAGAGAATAGCAGTCCCTGTGTATATTATAGAGAATAGCAGTCCCTGTGTATATTATAGAGACTAACAGTCCCTGTGTATATTATAGAGAATAGCAGTCCCTGTGTATATTATAGAGAATAGCAGTCCCTGTGTGTATTATAGAGAATAGCAGCCCCTGTGTATATTATAGATAATAGCAGTCCCTCTGTATGTTATAGAGAATAGCAGCCCCTGTGTGTATTATAGAGAATAGCAGCCCCTGTGTATATTATAGAGAACAGCAGTCCCTGTGTATATTATAGAGACTAACAGTCCCTGTGTATATTATAGAGAATAGCAGTCCCTGTGTATATTATAGAGAATAGCAGTCCCTGTGTATATTATAGAGAATAGCAGTCCCTGTGTATATTATAGAGAATAGCAGTCCCTGTGTGTATTATAGAGAATAGCAGCCCCTGTGTATATTATAGAGAATAGCAGTCCCTGTGTATATTATAGAGAATAGCAGTCCCTGTGTATATTATAGAGAATAGCAGCCCCTGTGTATATTATAGAGAATAGCAGTCCCTGTGTATATTATAGAGAATAGCAGCCCCTGTGTATATTATAGAGAATAGCAATCCCTGTGTATATTATAGAGAATAGCAGTCCCTGTGTGTATTATAGAGAATAGCAGTCCCTGTGTATATTATAGAGAATAGCATTCCCTGTGTATATTATAGAGAATAGCAGTCCCTGTGTATATTATAGAGAATAGCAGTCCCTGTGTGTATTATAGAGAATAGCAGTCCCTGTGTATATTATAGAGAATAGCAGTCCCTGTGTATATTATAGAGAATAGCAGTCCCTGTGTATATTATAGAGAATAGCAGTCCCTGTGTATATTATAGAGAATAGCAGTCCCTGTGTGTATTAGAGAGAATAGCAGTCCTGCGTATATTATAGAGAATAGCAGTCCCTGTGTATAGTATAGAGAATAACAGTGTCTGTGTATATTATAGAGAATAGCAGTCCCTGTGTATATTATAGAGAATAGCAGTCCCTGTGTATATTATAGAGAATAACAGTGCCTGTGTGTATTATAGAGAATAGCAGCCCCTGTGTATATTATAGAGAATTGCAGTACCTGTGTATATTATAGAGAATAGCAGTCCCTGTGTATATTATAGAGAATAGCAGCCCCTGTGTATATTATAGAGAATAGCAGCCCCTGTGTATATTATAGAGAATAGCAGTCCCTGTGTATATTATAGAGAATAGCAGTCCCTGTGTATATTATAGAGAATAACAGTGCCTGTGTGTATTATAGAGAATAGCAGCCCCTGTGTATATTATAGAGAATAGCAGTCCCTGTGTATATTATAGAGAATAGCAGTCCCTGTGTATATTATAGAGAATAGCAGCCCCTGTGTATATTATAGAGAATAGCAGCCCCTGTGTATATTATAGAGAATAGCAGTCCCTGTGTATATTATAGAGAATAGCAGTCCCTGTGTATATTATAGAGAATAGCAGTCCCTGTGTATATTATAGAGAATAGCAGTCCCTGTGTATATTATAGAGAATAGCAGTCCCTGTGTATATTATAGAGAATAGCAGTCCCTGTGTATATTATAGAGAATAGCAGTCCCTGTGTATATTTTAGAGAATAGCATTCCCTGTGTATATTATAGAGAATAGCAGTCCCTGTGTATATTATAGAGAATAGCAGTCCCTGTGTGTATTATAGAGAATAGCAGTCCCTGTGTATATTATAGAGAATAGCAGTCCCTGTGTATATTATAGAGAATAGCAGTCCCTGTGTATATTATAGAGAATAGCAGTCCCTGTGTATATTATAGAGAATAGCAGTCCCTGTGTGTATTAGAGAGAATAGCAGTCCTGCGTATATTATAGAGAATAGCAGTCCCTGTGTATAGTATAGAGAATAACAGTGTCTGTGTATATTATAGAGAATAGCAGTCCCTGTGTATATTATAGAGAATAGCAGTCCCTGTGTATATTATAGAGAATAACAGTGCCTGTGTGTATTATAGAGAATAGCAGCCCCTGTGTATATTATAGAGAATTGCAGTACCTGTGTATATTATAGAGAATAGCAGTCCCTGTGTATATTATAGAGAATAGCAGCCCCTGTGTATATTATAGAGAATAGCAGCCCCTGTGTATATTATAGAGAATAGCAGTCCCTGTGTATATTATAGAGAATAGCAGTCCCTGTGTATATTATAGAGAATAACAGTGCCTGTGTGTATTATAGAGAATAGCAGCCCCTGTGTATATTATAGAGAATAGCAGTCCCTGTGTATATTATAGAGAATAGCAGTCCCTGTGTATATTATAGAGAATAGCAGCCCCTGTGTATATTATAGAGAATAGCAGCCCCTGTGTATATTATAGAGAATAGCAGTCCCTGTGTATATTATAGAGAATAGCAGTCCCTGTGTATATTATAGAGAATAGCAGTCCCTGTGTATATTATAGAGAATAGCAGTCCCTGTGTATATTATAGAGAATAGCAGTCCCTGTGTATATTATAGAGAATAGCAGTCCCTGTGTATATTATAGAGAATAGCAGTCCCTGTGTATATTTTAGAGAATAGCAGTCCCTGTGTATATTATAGAGAATAGCAGTCCCTGTGTATATTATAGAGAATAGCAGTCCCTGTGTATATTTTAGAGAATAGCAGTCCCTGTGTATATTATAGAGAATAGCAGCCCCTGTGTATATTATAGAGAATAGCAGTCCCTGTGTATATTATAGAGAATAGCAGTCCCTGTGTATATTATAGAGAATAGCAGTCCCTGTGTATATTATAGAGAATAGCAGTCCCTGTGTATATTATAGAGAATAGCAGTCCCTGTGTATATTATAGAGAATAGCAGTCCCTGTGTATATTATAGAGAATAGCAGCCCCTGTGTATATTATAGAGAATAGCAGCCCCTGTGTATATTATAGAGAATAGCAATCCCTGTGTATATTATAGAGAATAGCAGTCCCTGTGTGTATTATAGAGAATAGCAGTCCCTGTGTATATTATAGAGAATAGCATTCCCTGTGTATATTATAGAGAATAGCAGTCCCTGTGTATATTATAGAGAATAGCAGTCCCTGTGTGTATTATAGAGAATAGCAGTCCCTGTGTATATTATAGAGAATAGCAGTCCCTGTGTATATTATAGAGAATAGCAGTCCCTGTGTATATTATAGAGAATAGCAGTCCCTGTGTATATTATAGAGAATAGCAGTCCCTGTGTGTATTAGAGAGAATAGCAGTCCTGCGTATATTATAGAGAATAGCAGTCCCTGTGTATAGTATAGAGAATAACAGTGTCTGTGTATATTATAGAGAATAGCAGTCCCTGTGTATATTATAGAGAATAGCAGTCCCTGTGTATATTATAGAGAATAACAGTGCCTGTGTGTATTATAGAGAATAGCAGCCCCTGTGTATATTATAGAGAATTGCAGTACCTGTGTATATTATAGAGAATAGCAGTCCCTGTGTATATTATAGAGAATAGCAGCCCCTGTGTATATTATAGAGAATAGCAGCCCCTGTGTATATTATAGAGAATAGCAGTCCCTGTGTATATTATAGAGAATAGCAGTCCCTGTGTATATTATAGAGAATAACAGTGCCTGTGTGTATTATAGAGAATAGCAGCCCCTGTGTATATTATAGAGAATAGCAGTCCCTGTGTATATTATAGAGAATAGCAGTCCCTGTGTATATTATAGAGAATAGCAGCCCCTGTGTATATTATAGAGAATAGCAGCCCCTGTGTATATTATAGAGAATAGCAGTCCCTGTGTATATTATAGAGAATAGCAGTCCCTGTGTATATTATAGAGAATAGCAGTCCCTGTGTATATTATAGAGAATAGCAGTCCCTGTGTATATTATAGAGAATAGCAGTCCCTGTGTATATTATAGAGAATAGCAGTCCCTGTGTATATTATAGAGAATAGCAGTCCCTGTGTATATTTTAGAGAATAGCAGTCCCTGTGTATATTATAGAGAATAGCAGTCCCTGTGTATATTATAGAGAATAGCAGTCCCTGTGTATATTTTAGAGAATAGCAGTCCCTGTGTATATTATAGAGAATAGCAGCCCCTGTGTATATTATAGAGAATAGCAGTCCCTGTGTATATTATAGAGAATAGCAGTCCCTGTGTATATTATAGAGAATAGCAGTCCCTGTGTATATTATAGAGAATAGCAGTCCCTGTGTATATTATAGAGAATAGCAGTCCCTGTGTATATTATAGAGAATAGCAGTCCCTGTGTATATTATAGAGAATAGCAGTCCCTGTTTATATTATAGAGAATAGCAGTCCCTGTGTATATTATAGAGAATAGCAGTCCCTGTGTATATTATAGAGAATAGCAGTCCCTGTGTATATTATAGAGAATAGCAGTCCCTGTGTACATTATAGAGAATAGCAGTCCCTGTGTGTATTATAGGGAATAGCAGTCCCTGTGTATATTATAGAGAATAGCAGTCCCTGTGTATATTATAGAGAATAGCAGTCCCTGTGTGTATTATAGAGAATAGCAGTCCCTGTGTGTATTATAGAGAATAGCAGTCCCTGTGTATATTAAAGAGAATAGTAGTCCCTGTGTATATTATAGAGAATAGCAGTCCCTGTGTATATTACAGAGAATAGCAGTCCCTGTGTATATTATAGAGAATAGTAGTCCCTGTGTATATTAAAGAGAATAGCAGTCCCTGTGTATATTACAGAGAATACAGTCCCTGTGTATATTATAGAGAATAGTAGTCCCTGTGTATATTATAGAGAATAGCAGTCCCTGTGTATATTACAGAGAATAGCAGTCCCTGTGTATATTATAGAGAATAGTAGTCCCTGTGTATATTAAAGAGATTTGCAGTCCCTGTGTATATTAAGCAGAATAGCATTCCCTGTGAATATTACAGTGAATGTCAGTCCTGGTGTTTAGTGTAGTGAATAAGAGTTCATTAGGTTATTATAGCGAAACGCAGTGCCTGTCTGTGTTATAGACGATTTGAGATT
This sequence comes from Isurus oxyrinchus, assembly GCA_026770705.1. NCBI lineage: Eukaryota > Metazoa > Chordata > Chondrichthyes > Lamniformes > Lamnidae > Isurus > Isurus oxyrinchus. Next base: position 237,472 of record JANJGN010000817.1, read on the forward strand.
CTATGTATATTATAGTTAATAGCAGTCACTGTATGTATTATAGTGAATAGCAGTCCCTGTGTATATTATAGAGAATAGCAGTCCCTGTGTATATTATAGAGAATAGCAGTCCCTGTGTATATTATAGAGAATAACAGTCCCTGTGTATATTATAGCGAATAGCAGACACTGTATGTATTACAGAGAATAGCAGTCCCTGTGTATATTACAGAGAATAGCAGTCCCTGTCTATAGTAAAGAGAATAGCCTTCCGTGAGTATTTTATAGAGAATAGCAGTCCCTGTATATATTATAGATAATAGCAAACCCTGTATATATGGTAGAGAATCCATGTCGCTGTATATATTATAGAGAATAGCAGTCCCACTGTATATTATAGAGACTAACAGTCCCTGTGTATATTGTAGAGAATAGCAGCCCCTGTGTATATTATAGAGAATAGCAGTCCCTGTGTATATTATAGAGAATAGCAGCCCCTCTGTGTATATTATAGAGAATAGCAGTCCCTGTGTATATTATAGAGAATAGCTGTCCCTGTGTATATTATAGAGAATAGCAGTCCCTGTGTATATTATAGAGAATAGCAGTCCCTGTGTATATTATAGAGAATAGCAGTCCCTGTGTATATTATAGAGAATAGCAGTCCCTGTGTGTATTATAGAGAATAGCAGTCCCTGAGTATATTAAAGAGAATAGTAGTCCCTGTGTATATTATAGAGAATAGCAGTCCCTGTGTATATTAAAGAGAATAGTAGTCCCTGTGTGTATTATAGAGAATAGCAGCCCCTGTGTATATTATAGAGAATAGCAGTCCCTGAGAATATTATAGAGAATAGCAGTCCCTGTGTATATTATAGAGAATAGCAGTCCCTGTGTATATTATAGAGAATAGCAGTCCCTGTGTATATTATAGAGAATAGCAGTCCCTGTGTATATTATAGAGAATATCAGTCCCTGTGTATATTATAGAGAATAGCAGTCCCTGTGTGTATTATAGAGAATAGCAGCCCCTGTGTATATTATAGAGAATAGCAGTCCCTGTGTATATTATAGAGAATAGCAGTCCCTGTGTATATTATAGAGAATAGCAGTCCCTGTGTATATTATAGAGAATATCAGCCCCTGTGTATATTATAGAGAATAGCAGTCCCTGTGTATATTATAGAGAATAGCAGTCCCTGTGTATATTATAGAGAATAGCAGTCCCTGTGTATATTATAGAGAATAGCAGTCCCTGTGTATATTATAGAGAATAGCAGTCCCTGTGTGTATTATAGAGAATAGCAGCCCCTGTGTATATTATAGAGAATAGCAGTCCCTGTGTATATTATAGAGAATATCAGTCTCTGTGTATATTATAGAGAATAGCAGTCCCTTGCGTATTATAGAGAATAGCAGCCCCTGTGTATATTATAGAGAATAGCAGGCCCTGTGTATATTATAGAGAATAGCACTCCCTGTGTATATTATAGAGAATAGCAGTCCCTGTGTATATTATAGAGAATAGCAGTCCCTGTGAATATTATAGAGAATAGCAGTCCCTGTGTATATTACAGAGAATAGCAGTCCCTGTGTATATTATAGAGAATAGCAGTCCCTGTGTGTATTATAGAGAATAGCAGTCCCTGTGTATATTATAGAGAATAGCAGTCCCTGTGTATATTATACAGAATAGCAGTCCCTGTGTATATTATAGAGAATAGCAGTCCCTGTGTATATTATAGAGAATAGCAGTCCCTGTGTATATTATAGAGAATAGCAGTCCCTGTGAATATTATAGAGAATAGCAGTCCCTGTCTATATTATAGAGAATAGCAGTCCCTGTGTATATTATAGAGAATAGCAGCCCCTGTGTATATTATAGAGAATAGTTGTCCCTGTGTATATTATAGAGAATAGCAGTCCCTGTGTATATTATAGAGAATAGCAGTCCCTGTGTATATTATAGAGAATAGCAGTCCCTGTGTATAGTATAGAGAATAGCAGTCCCTGTGTATATTATAGAGAATAGCAGTCCCTGTGTATATTATAGAGAATAGCAGTCCCTGTGTATATTATAGAGAATAGCAGTCCCTGTGTATATTACAGAGAATAGCAGTCGCTGTGTATATTACAGAGAATAGCAGTCCCTGTGTATATTATAGAGAATAACAGTCCCTGTGTATATTATAGAGAATAGCAGTCCCTGTGTATAATATAGAGAATAGCAGTCCCTGTGTATATTATAGAGAATAGCAGCCCCTGTGTATATTATAGAGAATAACAGTCCCTGTGTATATTATAGAGAATAGCAGTCCCTGTGTATATTATAGAGAATAGCAGTCCCTGTGTATATTATAGAGAATAGCAGCCCCTGTGTATATTATAGAGAATAGCAGTCCCTGTGTATATTATAGAGAATAGCAGTCCCTGTGTATATTATAGAGAATAGCAGCCCCTGTGTATATTATAGAGAATAGCAGTCCCTGTGTATATTATAGGGAATAGCAGTCCCTGTGTATATTATAGAGAATAGCAGTCCCTGTGTATATTATAGAGAATAGCAGTCCCTGTGTATATTATAGAGAATGGCAGTCCCTCTGTATATTATAGAGAATAGCAGTCCCTCTGTATATTATAGAGAATAGCAGTCCCTGTGTATATTATAGAGAATAGCAGTCCCTGTGTATATTATAGAGAATAGCAGTCCCTGTGTATATTATAGAGAATAGCAGTCCCTGTGTATATTATAGAGAATAGCAGTCCCTGTGTATATTATAGAGAATAGCAGTCCCTGTGTATATTATAGAGAATAGCAGTCCCTGTGTATATTATAGGGAATAGCAGTCACTGTGTATATTATAGAGAATAGCAGTCCCTGTGTATATTATAGAGAATAGCAGTCCCTGTGTATGTTATAGAGAATAGCAGTCCCTGTGTATATTATAGAGAATAGCAGTCCCTGTGTATATTATAGAGAATAGCAGTCCCTGTGTATATTATAGAGAATAGCAGTCCCTGTGTATATTATACAGAATAGCCGTCCCTGTGTATATTATAGAGAATAGCAGTCCCTGTGTATATTATAGAGAATAGCAGTCCCTGTGTATATTATAGAGAATAGCAGTCCCTGTGTATATTATACAGAATAGCAGTCCCTGTGTATATTATAGAGAATAGCAGTCCCTGTGTATATTATAGAGAATAGCAGTCCCTGTGTATATTATAGAGAATAGCAGTCCCTGTGTATATTATATAGAATAGCAGTCCCTGTGTATATTATAGAGAATAGCAGTCCCTGTGTATATTATAGGGAATAGCAGTCCCAGTGTGTATTATAGAGAATAGCAGTCCCTGTGTATATTATAGAGAATAGCATCCCCTGTGTGTATTATAGAGAGTAGCAGCCCCTGTGTATATTATAGAGAATAGCAGTCCCTGTGTATATTATAGAGAATAGCAGCCCCTGTGTATATTATAGAGAATAGCAGTCCCTGTGTATATTATAGAGAATAGCAGTCCCTGTGTATATTATAGAGAATAGCAGCCCCTGTGTATATTATAGAGAATAGCTTTCCCTGTGTATATTATAGAGAATAGCAGTCCCTGTGTATATTATAGAGAATAGCAGTCCCTGTGTATATTATAGAGAATAGCAGTCCCTGTGTATATTATAGAGAATAGCAGTCCCTGTGTATATTATAGAGAATAGCAATCCCTGTGTATATTATAGAGAATAGCAGTCCCTGTGTATATTATAGAGAATAGCAGTTCCTGTGTATATTATAGAGAATAGCAGTCCCTGTGTGTATTATAGAGAATAGCAGTCCCTGTGTATATTATAGAGAATAGCATTCCCTGTGTATATTATAGAGAATAGCAGTCCCTGTGTATATTATAGAGAATAGCAGTCCCTGTGTGTATTATAGAGAATAGCAGTCCCTGTGTATATTATAGAGAATAGCAGTCCCTGTGTATATTATAGAGAATAGCAGTCCCTGTGTATATTATAGAGAATAGCAGTCCCTGTGTATATTATAGAGAATAGCAGTCCCTGTGTATATTATAGAGAATAGCAGTCCTGCGTATATTATAGAGAATAGCAGTCCCTGTGTATAGTATAGAGAATAGCAGTCCCTGTGTATATTATAGAGAATAGCAGTCCCTGTGTATATTATAGAGAATAGCAGTCCCTGTGTATATTATAGAGAATAGCAGTCCCTGTGTGTATTATAGAGAATAGCAGTCCTGCGTTTATTATAGAGAATATCAGTCCCTGTGTATAGTATAGAGAATAGCAGTCCCTGTGTATATTATAGAGAATAGCAGTCCCTGTGTATATTATAGAGAATAGCAGTCCCTGTGTATATTATAGAGAATAGCAGTCCCTGTGTATATTATAGAGAATAGCAGTCCCTGTGTATATTATAGAGAATAGCAGTCCCTGTGTATATTATATAGAATAGCAGTCACTGTGTATATTATAGAGAATAGCAGTCCCTGTGTATATTATAGAGAATAGCAGTCCCTGTGTATATTATAAAGAATAGCAGTCCCTGTGTATATTTTAGAGAATAGCAGTCCCTGTGTATATTATAGAGAATAGCAGCCCCTGTGTATATTATAGAGAATAGCAGTCCCTGTGTATATTATAGAGAATAGCAGTCCCTGTGTATATTATAGAGAATAGCAGTCCCTGTGTATATTATAGAGAATAGCAGTCCCTGTGTATATTATAGAGAATAGCAGTCCCTGTGTATATTATATAGAATAGCAGTCACTGTGTATATTATAGAGAATAGCAGTCCCTGTGTATATTATAGAGAATAGCAGTCCCTGTGTATATTATAAAGAATAGCAGTCCCTGTGTATATTTTAGAGAATAGCAGTCCCTGTGTATATTATAGAGAATAGCAGTCCCTGTGTATATTATAGAGAATAGCAGTCCCTGTGTATATTATAGAGAATAGCAGTCCCTGTGTATATTATAGAGAATAGCAGTCCCTGTGTATATTATAGAGAATAGCAGTCCCTGTGTATATTATAGAGAATAGCAGTCCCTGTGTATATTATAGAGAATAGCAGTCCCTGTGTATATTATAGAGAATAGCAGTCCCTGTGTATATTATAGAGAATAGCAGTCCCTGTGTGTATTATAGGGAATAGCAGTCCCTGTGTGTATTATAGAGAATAGCAGTCCCTGTGTGTATTATAGAGAATAGCAGCCCCTGTGTATATTAAAGAGAATAGTAGTCCCTGTGTATATTATAGAGAATAGCAGTCCCTGTGTATATTACAGAGAATAGCAGTCCCTGTGTATATTATAGAGAATAGTAGTCCCTGTGTATATTAAAGAGAATAGCAGTCCCTGTGTATATTACAGAGAATAGCAGTCCCTGTGTATATTATAGAGAATAGTAGTCCCTGTGTATATTATAGAGAATAGCAGTCCCTGTGTATATTACAGAGAATAGCAGTCCCTGTGTATATTATAGAGAATAGCAGTCCCTGTGTATATTATAGAGAATAGCAGTCCCTGTGTATATTATAGAGAATAGCAGTCCCTGTGTATATTATAGAGAATAGCAGTCCCTGTGTATATTAAAGAGAATAGCAGTCCCTGTGTATATTAAAGAGAATAGCAGTCCCTGTGTATATTAAGCAGAATAGCATTCCCTGTGAATATTACAGTGAATGTCAGTCCTGGTGTTTAGTGTAGTGAATAAGAGTTCATTAGGTTATTATAGCGAACAGCAGTGCCTGTCTGTGTTATAGACGATTTGAGATTCTATGTATATTATAGTTAATAGCAGTCACTGTATGTATTATAGTGAATAGCAGTCCCTGTGTATATTATAGAGAATAGCAGTCCCTGTGTATATTATAGAGAATAGCAGTCCCTGTGTATATTATAGAGAATAACAGTCCCTGTGTATATTATAGCGAATAGCAGACACTGTATGTATTACAGAGAATAGCAGTCCCTGTGTATATTACAGAGAATAGCAGTCCCTGTGTATAGTAAAGAGAATAGCCTTCCGTGAGTATTTTATAGAGAATAGCAGTCCCTGTATATATTATAGATAATAGCAAACCCTGTATATATGGTAGAGAATCCATGTCGCTGTATATATTATAGAGAATAGCAGTCCCAGTGTATATTATAGAGACTAACAGTCCCTGTGTATATTGTAGAGAATAGCAGCCCCTGTGTATATTATAGAGAATAGCAGTCCCTGTGTGTATTATAGAGAATAGCAGTCCCTGTGTATATTATAGAGAATAGCAGTCCCTGTGTATATTATAGAGAATAGCAGTCCCTGAGAATATTATAGAGAATAGCAGTCCCTGTTTATATTATAGAGAATAGCAGTCCCTGTGTATATTATAGAGAATAGCAGTCCCTGTGTATATTATAGAGAATAGCAGTCCCTGTGTATATTATAGAGAATAGCAGTCCCTGTGTGTATTATAGGGAATAGCAGTCCCTGTGTGTATTATAGAGAATAGCAGTCCCTGTGTGTATTATAGAGAATAGCAGCCCCTGTGTATATTAAAGAGAATAGTAGTCCCTGTGTATATTATAGAGAATAGCAGTCCCTGTGTATATTACAGAGAATAGCAGTCCCTGTGTATATTATAGAGAATAGTAGTCCCTGTGTATATTAAAGAGAATAGCAGTCCCTGTGTATATTACAGAGAATAGCAGTCCCTGTGTATATTATAGAGAATAGTAGTCCCTGTGTATATTATAGAGAATAGCAGTCCCTGTGTATATTACAGAGAATAGCAGTCCCTGTGTATATTATAGAGAATAGTAGTCCCTGTGTATATTAAAGAGAATAGCAGTCCCTGTGTATATTAAGCAGAATAGCATTCCCTGTGAATATTACAGTGAATGTCAGTCCTGGTGTTTAGTGTAGTGAATAAGAGTTCATTAGGTTATTATAGCGAACAGCAGTGCCTGTCTGTGTTATAGACGATTTGAGATTCTATGTATATTATAGTTAATAGCAGTCACTGTATGTATTATAGTGAATAGCAGTCCCTGTGTATATTATAGAGAATAGCAGTCCCTGTGTATATTATAGAGAATAGCAGTCCCTGTGTATATTATAGAGAATAACAGTCCCTGTGTATATTATAGCGAATAGCAGACACTGTATGTATTACAGAGAATAGCAGTCCCTGTGTATATTACAGAGAATAGCAGTCCCTGTGTATAGTAAAGAGAATAGCCTTCCGTGAGTATTTTATAGAGAATAGCAGTCCCTGTATATATTATAGATAATAGCAAACCCTGTATATATGGTAGAGAATCCATGTCGCTGTATATATTATAGAGAATAGCAGTCCCAGTGTATATTATAGAGACTAACAGTCCCTGTGTATATTGTAGAGAATAGCAGCCCCTGTGTATATTATAGAGAATAGCAGTCCCTGTGTATATTATAGAGAATAGCAGCCCCTCTGTGTATATTATAGAGAATAGCAGTCCCTGTGTATATTATAGAGAATAGCAGTCCCTGTGTATATTATAGAGAATAGCAGTCCCTGTGTATATTATAGAGAATAGCAGTCCCTGTGTATATTATAGAGAATAGCAGTCCCTGTGTATATTAAAGAGAATAGTAGTCCCTGTGTGTATTATAGAGAATAGCAGCCCCTGTGTGTATTATAGAGAATAGCAGTCCCTGTGTATATTATAGAGAATAGCAGTCCCTGTGTATATTATAGAGAATAGCAGTCCCTGAGAATATTATAGAGAATAGCAGTCCCTGTTTATATTATAGAGAATAGCAGTCCCTGTGTATATTATAGAGAATAGCAGTCCCTGTGTATATTATAGAGAATAGCAGTCCCTGTGTATATTATAGAGAATATCAGTCCCTGTGTACATTATAGAGAATAGCAGTCCCTGTGTGTATTATAGAGAATAGCAGCCCCTGTGTATATTATAGAGAATAGCAGTCCCTGTGTATATTATAGAGAATAGCAGTCCCTGTGTATATTATAGAGAATAGCAGTCCCTGTGTATATTATAGAGAATAGCAGTCCCTGTGTATATTATAGAGAATAGCAGTCCCTGTGTATATTATAGAGAATAGCAGTCCCTGTCTATATTATAGAGAATAGCAGTCCCTGTGTATATTATAGAGAATAGCAGTCCCTGTGTGTATTATAGAGAATAGCAGCCCCTGTGTATATTATAGAGAATAGCAGTCCCTGTGTATATTATAGAGAATATCAGTCTCTGTGTATATTATAGAGAATAGCAGTCCCTGTGCGTATTATAGAGAATAGCAGCCCCTGTGTATATTATAGAGAATAGCAGGCCCTGTGTATATTATAGAGAATAGCACTCCCTGTGTATATTATAGAGAATAGCAGTCCCTGTGTATATTATAGAGAATAGCAGTCCCTGTGAATATTATAGAGAATAGCAGTCCCTGTGTATATTACAGAGAATAGCAGTCCCTGTGTATATTATAGAGAATAGCAGTCCCTGTGTATATTATAGAGAATAGCAGTCCCTGTGAATATTATAGAGAATAGCAGTCCCTGTCTATATTATAGAGAATAGCAGTCCCTGTGTATATTATAGAGAATAGCAGCCCCTGTGTATATTATAGAGAATAGTTGTCCCTGTGTATATTATAGAGAATAGCAGTCCCTGTGTATATTATAGAGATTAGCAGCCCCTGTGTATATTATAGAGAATAGCAGTCCCTGTGTATATTATAGAGAATAGCAGTCCCTGTGTATATTATAGAGAATAGCAGTCCCTGTGTATATTATAGAGAATAGCAGTCCCTGTGTATATTATAGAGAATATCAGTCCCTGTGTATATTATAGAGAATAGCAGGCCCTGTGTATATTATAGAGAATAGCAGCCCCTGTGTATATTATAGAGAATAGCAGTCCCTGTGTATATTATAGAGAATAGCAGTCCCTGTGTATATTATAGAGAATAGCAGTCCCTGTGTATATTTTAGAGAATAGCAGTCCCTGTGTATATTATAGAGAATAGCAGTCCCTGTGTATATTATATAGAATAGCAGTCACTGTGTATATTATAGAGAATAGCAGTCCCTGTGTATATTATAGAGAATAGCAGTCCCTGTGTATATTATAGAGAATAGCAGTCCCTGTGTATATTATAGAGAATAGCAGTCCCTGTGTATATTATAGAGAATAGCAGTCCCTGTGTATATTATAGAGAATAGCAGTCCCTGTGTATATTATAGAGAATAGAAGTCCCTGTGTATATTATAGAGAATAGCAGTCCCTGTGTATATTATAGAGAATAGCAGTCCCTGTGTATATTATAGAGAATAGCAGTCCCTGTGTATATTATAGAGAATAGCAGTCCCTGTGTATATTATAGAGAATAGCAGTCCCTGTGTATATTATAGAGAATAGCAGTCCCTGTGTATGTTATAGAGAATAGCAGTCCCTGTGTATATTATAGAGAATAGCAGTCCCTGTGTATATTATAGAGAATAGCAGTCCCTGTGTGTATTATAGGGAATAGCAGTCCCTGTGTGTATTATAGAGAATAGCAGTCCCTGTGTGTATTATAGAGAATAGCAGCCCCTGTGTATATTTAAGAGAATAGTAGTCCCTGTGTATATTATGGAGAATAGCAGTCCCTGTGTATATTACAGAGAATAGCAGTCCCTGTGTATATTATAGAGAATAGTAGTCCCTGTGTATATTAAAGAGAATAGCAGTCCCTGTGTATATTACAGAGAATAGCAGTCCCTGTGTATATTATAGAGAATAGTAGTCCCTGTGTATATTATAGAGAATAGCAGTCCCTGTGTATATTACAGAGAATAGCAGTCCCTGTGTATATTATAGAGAATAGTAGTCCCTGTGTATATTAAAGAGAATAGCAGTCCCTGTGTATATTAAGCAGAATAGCATTCCCTGTGAATATTACAGTGAATGTCAGTCCTGGTGTTTAGTGTAGTGAATAAGAGTTCATTAGGTTATTATAGCGAACAGCAGTGCCTGTCTGTGTTATAGACGATTTGAGATTCTATGTATATTATAGTTAATAGCAGTCACTGTATGTATTATAGTGAATAGCAGTCCCTGTGTATATTATAGAGAATAGCAGTCCCTGTGTATATTATAGAGAATAGCAGTCCCTGTGTATATTATAGAGAATAGCAGTCCCTGTGTATATTATAGAGAATAGCAGTCCCTGTGTGTATTATAGAGAATAGCAGTCCTGCGTATATTATAGAGAATAGCAGTCCCTGTGTATATTATAGAGAATAGCAGTCCCCTGTGTATATTATAGAGAATAGCAGTCCCTGTGTATATTATAGAGAATAGCAGTCCCTGTGTGTATTATAGAGAATAGCAGTCCTGCGTATATTATAGAGAATAGCAGTCCCTGTGTATATTATAGAGAATAGCAGTCCCTGTGTATATTATAGAGAATAGCAGTCCCTGTGTATATTATAGAGAATAGCAGTCCCTGTGTATATTATAGAGAATAGCAGTCCCTGTGTGTATTATAGAGAATAGCAGTCCTGCGTATATTATAGAGAATAGCAGTCCCTGTGTATATTATAGAGAATAACAGTGCCTGTGTATATTATAGAGAATAGTAGTCCCTGTGTATATTATAGAGAATAGCAGTCCCTGTGTGTATTATAGAGAATAACAGTGCCTGTGTGTATTATAGAGAATAGCAGCCCCTGTGTATATTATAGAGAATAGCAAACCCTGTATATATGGTAGAGAATCCATGTCGCTGTATATATTATAGAGAATAGCAGTCCCAGTGTATATTGTAGAGACTAACAGTCCCTGTGTATATTGTAGAGAATAGCAGTCCTGCGTATATTATAGAGAATAGCAGTCCCTGTTTATATTATAGAGAATAGCAGTCCCTGTGTATATTATAGAGAATAGCAGTCCCTGTGTATATTATAGAGAATAGCAGTCCCTGTGTATATTATAGAGAATAGCAGTCCCTGTGTGTATTATAGAGAATAGCAGTCCTGCGTATATTATAGAGAATAGCAGTCCCTGTGTATATTATAGAGAATAGCAGTCCCTGTGTATATTATAGAGAATAGCAGTCCCTGTGTATATTATAGAGAATAGCAGTCCCTGTGTGTATTATAGAGAATAGCAGTCCTGCGTATATTATAGAGAATAGCAGTCCCTGTGTGTATTATAGAGAATAACAGTGCCTGTGTGTATTATAGAGAATAGCAGCCCCTGTGTATATTATAGAGAATAGCAAACCCTGTATATATGGTAGAGAATCCATGTCGCTGTATATATTATAGAGAATAGCAGTCCCAGTGTATATTGTAGAGACTAACAGTCCCTGTGTATATTGTAGAGAATAGCAGTCCTGCGTATATTATAGAGAATAGCAGTCCCTGTGTATATTAAAGAGAATAGCAGTCCCTGTGTATATTATAGAGAATAGCAGTCCCTGTGTATATTATAGAGAATAGCAGTCCCTGTGTATATTATAGAGAATAGCAGTCCCTGTGTGTATTATAGAGAATAGCAGTCCTGCGTATATTATAGAGAATAGCAGTCCCTGTGTATATTATAGAGAATAGCAGTCCCTGTGTATATTATAGAGAATAGCAGTCCCTGTGTATATTATAGAGAATAGCAGTCCCTGTGTGTATTATAGAGAATAGCAGTCCTGCGTATATTATAGAGAATAGCAGTCCCTGTGTATATTATAGAGAATAGCAGTCCCTGTGTATATTATAGGGAATAGCAGTCCCTGTGTATATTATAGAGAATAGCAGTCCCTGTGTATATTATAGAGAATAGCAGCCCCTGTGTATATTATAGAGAATAGCAGTCCCTGTGTATATTATAGAGAATAGCAGTCCCTGTGTATATTATAGAGAATAGCAGTCCCTGTGTATATTATAGAGAATAGCAGTCCCTGTGTATATTATAGAGAATAGCAGTCCCTGTGTATATTATATAGAATAGTAGTCACTGTGTATATTATAGAGAATAGCAGTCCCTGTGTATATTATAGAGAATAGCAGTCCCTGTGTATATTATAGAGAATAGCAGTCCCTGTGTATATTATAGAGAATAGCAGTCCCTGTGTATATTATAGAGAATAGCAGTCCCTGTGTATATTATAGAGAATAGCAGTCCCTGTGTATATTATAGAGAATAGCAGTCCCTGTGTATATTATAGAGAATAGCAGTCCCTGTGTATATTATAGAGAATAGCAGTCCCTGTGTATATTATAGAGAATAGCAGTCCCTGTGTATATTATAGAGAATAGCAGTCCCTGTGTATATTATAGAGAATAGCAGTCCCTGTGTATATTATAGAGAATAGCAGTCCCTGTGTATATTATAGAGAATAGCAGTCCCTGTGTATATTATAGAGAATAGCAGTCCCTGTGTATATTATAGAGAATAGCAGTCCCTGTGTATATTATAGAGAATAGCAGTCCCTGTGTGTATTATAGGGAATAGCAGTCCCTGTGTGTATTATAGAGAATAGCAGTCCCTGTGTATATTATAGAGAATAGCAGCCCCTGTGTATATTAAAGAGAATAGTAGTCCCTGTGTATATTATAGAGAATAGCAGTCCCTGTGTATATTACAGAGAATAGCAGTCCCTGTGTATATTATAGAGAATAGTTGTCCCTGTGTTTATTAAAGAGAATAGCAGTCCCTGTGTATATTACAGAGAATAGCAGTCCCTGTGTATATTATAGAGAATAGTAGTCCCTGTGTATATTATAGAGAATAGCAGTCCCTGTGTATATTACAGAGAATAGCAGTCCCTGTGTATATTATAGAGAATAGTAGTCCCTGTGTATATTAAAGAGAATAGCAGTCCCTGTGTATATTAAGCAGAATAGCATTCCCTGTGAATATTACAGTGAATGTCAGTCCTGGTGTTTAGTGTAGTGAATAAGAGTTCATTAGGTTATTATAGCGAACAGCAGTGCCTGTCTGTGTTATAGACGATTTGAGATTCTATGTATATTATAGTTAATAGCAGTCACTGTATGTATTATAGTGAATAGCAGTCCCTGTGTATATTATAGAGAATAGCAGTCCCTGTGTATATTATAGAGAATAGCAGTCCCTGTGTATATTATGGAGAATAACAGTCCCTGTGTATATTATAGCGAATAGCAGACACTGTATGTATTACAGAGAATAGCAGTCCCTGTGTATATTACAGAGAATAGCAGTCCCTGTGTATAGTAAAGAGAATAGCCTTCCGTGAGTATATTATAGTGAATAGCAGTCCCTGTATATATTATAGATAATAGCAAACCCTGTATATATGGTAGAGAATCCATGTCGCTGTATATATTATAGAGAATAGCAGTCCCAGTGTATATTATAGAGACTAACAGTCCCTGTGTATATTGTAGAGAATAGCAGCCCCTGTGTATATTATAGAGAATAGCAGTCCCTGTGTATATTATAGAGAATAGCAGCCCCTCTGTGTATATTATAGAGAATAGCAGTCCCTGTGTATATTATAGAGAATAGCAGTCCCTGTGTATATTATAGAGAATAGCAGTCCCTGTGTATATTATAGAGAATAGCAGTCCCTGTGTATATTATAGAGAATAGCAGTCCCTGTGTATATTAAAGAGAATAGTAGTCCCTGTGTGTATTATAGAGAATAGCAGCCCCTGTGTATATTATAGAGAATAGCAGTCCCTGTGTATATTATAGAGAATAGCAGTCCCTGTGTATATTATAGAGAATAGCAGTCCCTGTGTATATTATAGAGAATAGCAGTCCCTGTGTATATTATAGAGAATATCAGTCCCTGTGTATATTATAGAGAATAGCAGTCCCTGTGTGTATTATAGAGAATAGCAGCCCCTGTGTATATTATAGAGAATAGCAGTCCCTGTGAATATTATAGAGAATAGCAGTCCCTGTGTATATTATAGAGAATATCAGCCCCTGTGTATATTATAGAGAATAGCAGTCCCTGTGTATATTATAGAGAATAGCAGTCCCTGTGTATATTATAGAGAATAGCAGTCCCTGTGTATATTATAGAGAATAGCAGTCCCTGTGTATATTATAGAGAATAGCAGTCCCTGTGTATATTATAGAGAATAGCAGTCCCTGTGTGTATTATAGAGAATAGCAGTCCCTGTGTAAATTATAGAGAATAGCAGTCCCTGTGTATATTATAGAGAATAGCAGTCCCTGTGTATATTATAGAGAATAGCAGCCCCTGTGTATATTATACAGAATAGCAGTCCCTGTGTATATTATAGAGAATAGCAGTCCCTGTGTATATTATAGAGAATAGCAGTCCCTGTGTATATTATACAGAATAGCAGTCCCTGTGTATATTATAGAGAATAGCAGTCCCTGTGTATATTATAGAGAATAGCAGTCCCTGTGTATATTATAGAGAATAGCAGTCCCTGTGTATATTATAGAGAATAGCAGTCCCTGTGTATATTATAGAGAATAGCAGCCCCTGTGTATATTATAGAGAATAGCAGTCCCTCTGTATATTATAGAGAATATCAGTCTCTGTGTATATTATAGAGAATAGCAGTCCCTGTGTGTATTATAGAGAATAGCAGGCCCTGTGTATATTATAGAGAATAGCACTCCCTGTGTATATTATAGAGAATAGCAGTCCCTGTGTATATTATAGAGAATAGCAGTCCCTGTGAATATTATAGAGAATAGCAGTCCCTGTGTATATTACAGAGAATAGCAGTCCCTGTGTATATTATAGAGAATAGCAGTCCCTGTGTATATTATAGAGAATAGCAGTCCCTGTGAATATTATAGAGAATAGCAGTCCCTGTCTATATTATAGAGAATAGCAGTCCCTGTGTATATTATAGAGAATAGCAGCCCCTGTGTATATTATAGAGAATAGTTGTCCCTGTGTATATTATAGAGAATAGCAGTCCCTGTGTATATTATAGAGATTAGCAGCCCCTGTGTATATTATAGAGAATAGCAGTCCCTGTGTATATTATAGAGAATAGCAGTCCCTGTGTATATTATAGAGAATAGCAGTCCCTGTGTATATTATAGAGAATAGCAGTCCCTGTGTATATTATAGAGAATAGCAGTCCCTGTGTATATTATAGAGAATATCAGTCCCTGTGTATATTATAGAGAATAGCAGGCCCTGTGTATATTATAGAGAATAGCAGTCCCTGTGTATATTATAGAGAATAGCAGTCCCTGTGTATATTATAGAGAATATCAGTCCCTGTGTGTATTATAGAGAATAGCAGTCCCTGTGTATATTATAGAGAATAGCAGTCCCTGTGTGTATTATAGAGAATAGCAGTCCCTGTGTATATTATAGAGAATTGCAGTCCCTGTGTATATTATAGAGAATAGCAGTCCCTGTGTATATTATAGAGAATAGCAGTCCCTGTGTATATTATAGAGAATAGCAGTCCCTGTGTATATTATAGAGAATAGCAGTCCCTGTGTATATTATAGAGAATAGCAGTCCCTGTGTATATTATAGAGAATAGCAGTCCCTGTGTGTATTATAGAGAATAGCAGCCCCTGTGTATATTATAGAGAATAGCAGTCCCTGTGTGTATTATAGAGAATAGCAGTCCCTGTGTATATTATAGAGAATAGCAGTCCCTGTGTATATTATAGAGAATAGCAGTCCCTGTGTATATTATAGAGAATAGCAGTCCCTGTGTATATTATAGAGAATAGCAGTCCCTGTGTATATTATAGAGAATAGCAGCCCCTGTGTATATTATAGAGAATTGCAGTCCCTGTGTATATTATAGAGAATAGCAGTCCCTGTGTATATTATAGAGAATAGCAGTCCCTGTGTATATTATAGGGAATAGCAGTCCCTGTGTATATTATAGAGAATAGCAGTCCCTGTGTATATTATAGAGAATAGCAGTCCCTGTGTATATTATAGAGAATGGCAGTCCCTCTGTATATTATAGAGAATAGCAGTCCCTCTGTATATTATAGAGAATAGCAGTCCCTGTGTATATTATAGAGAATAGCAGTCCCTGTGTATATTATAGAGAATAGCAGTCCCTGTGTATATTATAGAGAATAGCAGTCCCTGTGTATATTATAGAGAATAGCAGTCCCTGTGTATATTATAGAGAATAGCAGTCCCTGTGTATATTATAGAGAATAGCAGTCCCTGTGTATATTATAGGGAATAGCAGTCACTGTGTATATTATAGAGAATAGCAGTCCCTGTGTATATTATAGAGAATAGCAGTCCCTGTGTATGTTATAGAGAATAGCAGTCCCTGTGTATATTATAGAGAATAGCAGTCCCTGTGTATATTATAGAGAATAGCAGTCCCTGTGTATATTATAGAGAATAGCAGTCCCTGTGTATATTATACAGAATAGCCGTCCCTGTGTATATTATAGAGAATAGCAGTCCCTGTGTATATTATAGAGAATAGCAGTCCCTGTGTATATTATAGAGAATAGCAGTCCCTGTGTATATTATACAGAATAGCAGTCCCTGTGTATATTATAGAGAATAGCAGTCCCTGTGTATATTATAGAGAATAGCAGTCCCTGTGTATATTATAGAGAATAGCAGTCCCTGTGTATATTATATAGAATAGCAGTCCCTGTGTATATTATAGAGAATAGCAGTCCCTGTGTATATTATAGGGAATAGCAGTCCCAGTGTGTATTATAGAGAATAGCAGTCCCTGTGTATATTATAGAGAATAGCATCCCCTGTGTGTATTATAGAGAGTAGCAGCCCCTGTGTATATTATAGAGAATAGCAGTCCCTGTGTATATTATAGAGAATAGCAGCCCCTGTGTATATTATAGAGAATAGCAGTCCCTGTGTATATTATAGAGAATAGCAGTCCCTGTGTATATTATAGAGAATAGCAGCCCCTGTGTATATTATAGAGAATAGCTTTCCCTGTGTATATTATAGAGAATAGCAGTCCCTGTGTATATTATAGAGAATAGCAGTCCCTGTGTATATTATAGAGAATAGCAGTCCCTGTGTATATTATAGAGAATAGCAGTCCCTGTGTATATTATAGAGAATAGCAATCCCTGTGTATATTATAGAGAATAGCAGTCCCTGTGTATATTATAGAGAATAGCAGTTCCTGTGTATATTATAGAGAATAGCAGTCCCTGTGTGTATTATAGAGAATAGCAGTCCCTGTGTATATTATAGAGAATAGCATTCCCTGTGTATATTATAGAGAATAGCAGTCCCTGTGTATATTATAGAGAATAGCAGTCCCTGTGTGTATTATAGAGAATAGCAGTCCCTGTGTATATTATAGAGAATAGCAGTCCCTGTGTATATTATAGAGAATAGCAGTCCCTGTGTATATTATAGAGAATAGCAGTCCCTGTGTATATTATAGAGAATAGCAGTCCCTGTGTATATTATAGAGAATAGCAGTCCTGCGTATATTATAGAGAATAGCAGTCCCTGTGTATAGTATAGAGAATAGCAGTCCCTGTGTATATTATAGAGAATAGCAGTCCCTGTGTATATTATAGAGAATAGCAGTCCCTGTGTATATTATAGAGAATAGCAGTCCCTGTGTGTATTATAGAGAATAGCAGTCCTGCGTTTATTATAGAGAATATCAGTCCCTGTGTATAGTATAGAGAATAGCAGTCCCTGTGTATATTATAGAGAATAGCAGTCCCTGTGTATATTATAGAGAATAGCAGTCCCTGTGTATATTATAGAGAATAGCAGTCCCTGTGTATATTATAGAGAATAGCAGTCCCTGTGTATATTATAGAGAATAGCAGTCCCTGTGTATATTATATAGAATAGCAGTCACTGTGTATATTATAGAGAATAGCAGTCCCTGTGTATATTATAGAGAATAGCAGTCCCTGTGTATATTATAAAGAATAGCAGTCCCTGTGTATATTTTAGAGAATAGCAGTCCCTGTGTATATTATAGAGAATAGCAGCCCCTGTGTATATTATAGAGAATAGCAGTCCCTGTGTATATTATAGAGAATAGCAGTCCCTGTGTATATTATAGAGAATAGCAGTCCCTGTGTATATTATAGAGAATAGCAGTCCCTGTGTATATTATAGAGAATAGCAGTCCCTGTGTATATTATATAGAATAGCAGTCACTGTGTATATTATAGAGAATAGCAGTCCCTGTGTATATTATAGAGAATAGCAGTCCCTGTGTATATTATAAAGAATAGCAGTCCCTGTGTATATTTTAGAGAATAGCAGTCCCTGTGTATATTATAGAGAATAGCAGTCCCTGTGTATATTATAGAGAATAGCAGTCCCTGTGTATATTATAGAGAATAGCAGTCCCTGTGTATATTATAGAGAATAGCAGTCCTGCGTATATTATAGAGAATAGCAGTCCCTGTGTGTATTATAGAGAATAACAGTGCCTGTGTGTATTATAGAGAATAGCAGCCCCTGTGTATATTATAGAGAATAGCAAACCCTGTATATATGGTAGAGAATCCATGTCGCTGTATATATTATAGAGAATAGCAGTCCCAGTGTATATTGTAGAGACTAACAGTCCCTGTGTATATTGTAGAGAATAGCAGTCCTGCGTATATTATAGAGAATAGCAGTCCCTGTGTATATTATAGAGAATAGCAGTCCCTGTGTATATTATAGAGAATAGCAGTCCCTGTGTATATTATAGAGAATAGCAGTCCCTGTGTATATTATAGAGAATAGCAGTCCCTGTGTGTATTATAGAGAATAGCAGTCCTGCGTATATTATAGAGAATAGCAGTCCCTGTGTATATTATAGAGAATAGCAGTCCCTGTGTATATTATAGAGAATAGCAGTCCCTGTGTATATTATAGAGAATAGCAGTCCCTGTGTGTATTATAGAGAATAGCAGTCCTGCGTATATTATAGAGAATAGCAGTCCCTGTGTATATTATAGAGAATAGCAGTCCCTGTGTATATTATAGGGAATAGCAGTCCCTGTGTATATTATAGAGAATAGCAGTCCCTGTGTATATTATAGAGAATAGCAGCCCCTGTGTATATTATAGAGAATAGCAGTCCCTGTGTATATTATAGAGAATAGCAGTCCCTGTGTATATTATAGAGAATAGCAGTCCCTGTGTATATTATAGAGAATAGCAGTCCCTGTGTATATTATAGAGAATAGCAGTCCCTGTGTATATTATATAGAATAGTAGTCACTGTGTATATTATAGAGAATAGCAGTCCCTGTGTATATTATAGAGAATAGCAGTCCCTGTGTATATTATAGAGAATAGCAGTCCCTGTGTATATTATAGAGAATAGCAGTCCCTGTGTATATTATAGAGAATAGCAGTCCCTGTGTATATTATAGAGAATAGCAGTCCCTGTGTATATTATAGAGAATAGCAGTCCCTGTGTATATTATAGAGAATAGCAGTCCCTGTGTATATTATAGAGAATAGCAGTCCCTGTGTATATTATAGAGAATAGCAGTCCCTGTGTATATTATAGAGAATAGCAGTCCCTGTGTATATTATAGAGAATAGCAGTCCCTGTGTATATTATAGAGAATAGCAGTCCCTGTGTATATTATAGAGAATAGCAGTCCCTGTGTATATTATAGAGAATAGCAGTCCCTGTGTATATTATAGAGAATAGCAGTCCCTGTGTATATTATAGAGAATAGCAGTCCCTGTGTGTATTATAGGGAATAGCAGTCCCTGTGTGTATTATAGAGAATAGCAGTCCCTGTGTATATTATAGAGAATAGCAGCCCCTGTGTATATTAAAGAGAATAGTAGTCCCTGTGTATATTATAGAGAATAGCAGTCCCTGTGTATATTACAGAGAATAGCAGTCCCTGTGTATATTATAGAGAATAGTTGTCCCTGTGTTTATTAAAGAGAATAGCAGTCCCTGTGTATATTACAGAGAATAGCAGTCCCTGTGTATATTATAGAGAATAGTAGTCCCTGTGTATATTATAGAGAATAGCAGTCCCTGTGTATATTACAGAGAATAGCAGTCCCTGTGTATATTATAGAGAATAGTAGTCCCTGTGTATATTAAAGAGAATAGCAGTCCCTGTGTATATTAAGCAGAATAGCATTCCCTGTGAATATTACAGTGAATGTCAGTCCTGGTGTTTAGTGTAGTGAATAAGAGTTCATTAGGTTATTATAGCGAACAGCAGTGCCTGTCTGTGTTATAGACGATTTGAGATTCTATGTATATTATAGTTAATAGCAGTCACTGTATGTATTATAGTGAATAGCAGTCCCTGTGTATATTATAGAGAATAGCAGTCCCTGTGTATATTATAGAGAATAGCAGTCCCTGTGTATATTATGGAGAATAACAGTCCCTGTGTATATTATAGCGAATAGCAGACACTGTATGTATTACAGAGAATAGCAGTCCCTGTGTATATTACAGAGAATAGCAGTCCCTGTGTATAGTAAAGAGAATAGCCTTCCGTGAGTATATTATAGTGAATAGCAGTCCCTGTATATATTATAGATAATAGCAAACCCTGTATATATGGTAGAGAATCCATGTCGCTGTATATATTATAGAGAATAGCAGTCCCAGTGTATATTATAGAGACTAACAGTCCCTGTGTATATTGTAGAGAATAGCAGCCCCTGTGTATATTATAGAGAATAGCAGTCCCTGTGTATATTATAGAGAATAGCAGCCCCTCTGTGTATATTATAGAGAATAGCAGTCCCTGTGTATATTATAGAGAATAGCAGTCCCTGTGTATATTATAGAGAATAGCAGTCCCTGTGTATATTATAGAGAATAGCAGTCCCTGTGTATATTATAGAGAATAGCAGTCCCTGTGTATATTAAAGAGAATAGTAGTCCCTGTGTGTATTATAGAGAATAGCAGCCCCTGTGTATATTATAGAGAATAGCAGTCCCTGTGTATATTATAGAGAATAGCAGTCCCTGTGTATATTATAGAGAATAGCAGTCCCTGTGTATATTATAGAGAATAGCAGTCCCTGTGTATATTATAGAGAATATCAGTCCCTGTGTATATTATAGAGAATAGCAGTCCCTGTGTGTATTATAGAGAATAGCAGCCCCTGTGTATATTATAGAGAATAGCAGTCCCTGTGAATATTATAGAGAATAGCAGTCCCTGTGTATATTATAGAGAATATCAGCCCCTGTGTATATTATAGAGAATAGCAGTCCCTGTGTATATTATAGAGAATAGCAGTCCCTGTGTATATTATAGAGAATAGCAGTCCCTGTGTATATTATAGAGAATAGCAGTCCCTGTGTATATTATAGAGAATAGCAGTCCCTGTGTATATTATAGAGAATAGCAGTCCCTGTGTGTATTATAGAGAATAGCAGTCCCTGTGTAAATTATAGAGAATAGCAGTCCCTGTGTATATTATAGAGAATAGCAGTCCCTGTGTATATTATAGAGAATAGCAGCCCCTGTGTATATTATACAGAATAGCAGTCCCTGTGTATATTATAGAGAATAGCAGTCCCTGTGTATATTATAGAGAATAGCAGTCCCTGTGTATATTATACAGAATAGCAGTCCCTGTGTATATTATAGAGAATAGCAGTCCCTGTGTATATTATAGAGAATAGCAGTCCCTGTGTATATTATAGAGAATAGCAGTCCCTGTGTATATTATAGAGAATAGCAGTCCCTGTGTATATTATAGAGAATAGCAGCCCCTGTGTATATTATAGAGAATAGCAGTCCCTCTGTATATTATAGAGAATATCAGTCTCTGTGTATATTATAGAGAATAGCAGTCCCTGTGTGTATTATAGAGAATAGCAGGCCCTGTGTATATTATAGAGAATAGCACTCCCTGTGTATATTATAGAGAATAGCAGTCCCTGTGTATATTATAGAGAATAGCAGTCCCTGTGAATATTATAGAGAATAGCAGTCCCTGTGTATATTACAGAGAATAGCAGTCCCTGTGTATATTATAGAGAATAGCAGTCCCTGTGTATATTATAGAGAATAGCAGTCCCTGTGAATATTATAGAGAATAGCAGTCCCTGTCTATATTATAGAGAATAGCAGTCCCTGTGTATATTATAGAGAATAGCAGCCCCTGTGTATATTATAGAGAATAGTTGTCCCTGTGTATATTATAGAGAATAGCAGTCCCTGTGTATATTATAGAGATTAGCAGCCCCTGTGTATATTATAGAGAATAGCAGTCCCTGTGTATATTATAGAGAATAGCAGTCCCTGTGTATATTATAGAGAATAGCAGTCCCTGTGTATATTATAGAGAATAGCAGTCCCTGTGTATATTATAGAGAATAGCAGTCCCTGTGTATATTATAGAGAATATCAGTCCCTGTGTATATTATAGAGAATAGCAGGCCCTGTGTATATTATAGAGAATAGCAGTCCCTGTGTATATTATAGAGAATAGCAGTCCCTGTGTATATTATAGAGAATATCAGTCCCTGTGTGTATTATAGAGAAT
Organism: Isurus oxyrinchus; assembly: GCA_026770705.1. NCBI lineage: Eukaryota > Metazoa > Chordata > Chondrichthyes > Lamniformes > Lamnidae > Isurus > Isurus oxyrinchus. The sequence continues at coordinate 259,911 of JANJGN010000817.1, forward strand.
AGCAGTCCCTGTGTATATTATAGAGAATAGCAGTCCCTGTGTGTATTATAGAGAATAGCAGTCCCTGTGTATATTATAGAGAATTGCAGTCCCTGTGTATATTATAGAGAATAGCAGTCCCTGTGTATATTATAGAGAATAGCAGTCCCTGTGTATATTATAGAGAATAGCAGTCCCTGTGTATATTATAGAGAATAGCAGTCCCTGTGTATATTATAGAGAATAGCAGTCCCTGTGTATATTATAGAGAATAGCAGTCCCTGTGTGTATTATAGAGAATAGCAGCCCCTGTGTATATTATAGAGAATAGCAGTCCCTGTGTGTATTATAGAGAATAGCAGTCCCTGTGTATATTATAGAGAATAGCAGTCCCTGTGTATATTATAGAGAATAGCAGTCCCTGTGTATATTATAGAGAATAGCAGTCCCTGTGTATATTATAGAGAATAGCAGTCCCTGTGTATATTATAGAGAATAGCAGCCCCTGTGTATATTATAGAGAATTGCAGTCCCTGTGTATATTATAGAGAATAGCAGTCCCTGTGTATATTATAGAGAATAGCAGTCCCTGTGTATATTATAGGGAATAGCAGTCCCTGTGTATATTATAGAGAATAGCAGTCCCTGTGTATATTATAGAGAATAGCAGTCCCTGTGTATATTATAGAGAATGGCAGTCCCTCTGTATATTATAGAGAATAGCAGTCCCTCTGTATATTATAGAGAATAGCAGTCCCTGTGTATATTATAGAGAATAGCAGTCCCTGTGTATATTATAGAGAATAGCAGTCCCTGTGTATATTATAGAGAATAGCAGTCCCTGTGTATATTATAGAGAATAGCAGTCCCTGTGTATATTATAGAGAATAGCAGTCCCTGTGTATATTATAGAGAATAGCAGTCCCTGTGTATATTATAGGGAATAGCAGTCACTGTGTATATTATAGAGAATAGCAGTCCCTGTGTATATTATAGAGAATAGCAGTCCCTGTGTATGTTATAGAGAATAGCAGTCCCTGTGTATATTATAGAGAATAGCAGTCCCTGTGTATATTATAGAGAATAGCAGTCCCTGTGTATATTATAGAGAATAGCAGTCCCTGTGTATATTATACAGAATAGCCGTCCCTGTGTATATTATAGAGAATAGCAGTCCCTGTGTATATTATAGAGAATAGCAGTCCCTGTGTATATTATAGAGAATAGCAGTCCCTGTGTATATTATACAGAATAGCAGTCCCTGTGTATATTATAGAGAATAGCAGTCCCTGTGTATATTATAGAGAATAGCAGTCCCTGTGTATATTATAGAGAATAGCAGTCCCTGTGTATATTATATAGAATAGCAGTCCCTGTGTATATTATAGAGAATAGCAGTCCCTGTGTATATTATAGGGAATAGCAGTCCCAGTGTGTATTATAGAGAATAGCAGTCCCTGTGTATATTATAGAGAATAGCATCCCCTGTGTGTATTATAGAGAGTAGCAGCCCCTGTGTATATTATAGAGAATAGCAGTCCCTGTGTATATTATAGAGAATAGCAGCCCCTGTGTATATTATAGAGAATAGCAGTCCCTGTGTATATTATAGAGAATAGCAGTCCCTGTGTATATTATAGAGAATAGCAGTCCCTGTGTATATTATAGAGAATAGCAGTCCCTGTGTATATTATAGAGAATAGCAGTCCCTGTGTATATTATAGAGAATAGCAATCCCTGTGTATATTATAGAGAATAGCAGTCCCTGTGTATATTATAGAGAATAGCAGTTCCTGTGTATATTATAGAGAATAGCAGTCCCTGTGTGTATTATAGAGAATAGCAGTCCCTGTGTATATTATAGAGAATAGCATTCCCTGTGTATATTATAGAGAATAGCAGTCCCTGTGTATATTATAGAGAATAGCAGTCCCTGTGTGTATTATAGAGAATAGCAGTCCCTGTGTATATTATAGAGAATAGCAGTCCCTGTGTATATTATAGAGAATAGCAGTCCCTGTGTATATTATAGAGAATAGCAGTCCCTGTGTATATTATAGAGAATAGCAGTCCCTGTGTATATTATAGAGAATAGCAGTCCTGCGTATATTATAGAGAATAGCAGTCCCTGTGTATAGTATAGAGAATAGCAGTCCCTGTGTATATTATAGAGAATAGCAGTCCCTGTGTATATTATAGAGAATAGCAGTCCCTGTGTATATTATAGAGAATAGCAGTCCCTGTGTGTATTATAGAGAATAGCAGTCCTGCGTTTATTATAGAGAATATCAGTCCCTGTGTATAGTATAGAGAATAGCAGTCCCTGTGTATATTATAGAGAATAGCAGTCCCTGTGTATATTATAGAGAATAGCAGTCCCTGTGTATATTATAGAGAATAGCAGTCCCTGTGTATATTATAGAGAATAGCAGTCCCTGTGTATATTATAGAGAATAGCAGTCCCTGTGTATATTATATAGAATAGCAGTCACTGTGTATATTATAGAGAATAGCAGTCCCTGTGTATATTATAGAGAATAGCAGTCCCTGTGTATATTATAAAGAATAGCAGTCCCTGTGTATATTTTAGAGAATAGCAGTCCCTGTGTATATTATAGAGAATAGCAGCCCCTGTGTATATTATAGAGAATAGCAGTCCCTGTGTATATTATAGAGAATAGCAGTCCCTGTGTATATTATAGAGAATAGCAGTCCCTGTGTATATTATAGAGAATAGCAGTCCCTGTGTATATTATAGAGAATAGCAGTCCCTGTGTATATTATATAGAATAGCAGTCACTGTGTATATTATAGAGAATAGCAGTCCCTGTGTATATTATAGAGAATAGCAGTCCCTGTGTATATTATAAAGAATAGCAGTCCCTGTGTATATTTTAGAGAATAGCAGTCCCTGTGTATATTATAGAGAATAGCAGTCCCTGTGTATATTATAGAGAATAGCAGTCCCTGTGTATATTATAGAGAATAGCAGTCCCTGTGTATATTATAGAGAATAGCAGTCCCTGTGTATATTATAGAGAATAGCAGTCCCTGTGTATATTATAGAGAATAGCAGTCCCTGTGTATATTATAGAGAATAGCAGTCCCTGTGTATATTATAGAGAATAGCAGTCCCTGTGTATATTATAGAGAATAGCAGTCCCTGTGTGTATTATAGGGAATAGCAGTCCCTGTGTGTATTATAGAGAATAGCAGTCCCTGTGTGTATTATAGAGAATAGCAGCCCCTGTGTATATTAAAGAGAATAGTAGTCCCTGTGTATATTATAGAGAATAGCAGTCCCTGTGTATATTACAGAGAATAGCAGTCCCTGTGTATATTATAGAGAATAGTAGTCCCTGTGTATATTAAAGAGAATAGCAGTCCCTGTGTATATTACAGAGAATAGCAGTCCCTGTGTATATTATAGAGAATAGTAGTCCCTGTGTATATTATAGAGAATAGCAGTCCCTGTGTATATTACAGAGAATAGCAGTCCCTGTGTATATTATAGAGAATAGCAGTCCCTGTGTATATTATAGAGAATAGCAGTCCCTGTGTATATTATAGAGAATAGCAGTCCCTGTGTATATTATAGAGAATAGCAGTCCCTGTGTATATTAAAGAGAATAGCAGTCCCTGTGTATATTAAAGAGAATAGCAGTCCCTGTGTATATTAAGCAGAATAGCATTCCCTGTGAATATTACAGTGAATGTCAGTCCTGGTGTTTAGTGTAGTGAATAAGAGTTCATTAGGTTATTATAGCGAACAGCAGTGCCTGTCTGTGTTATAGACGATTTGAGATTCTATGTATATTATAGTTAATAGCAGTCACTGTATGTATTATAGTGAATAGCAGTCCCTGTGTATATTATAGAGAATAGCAGTCCCTGTGTATATTATAGAGAATAGCAGTCCCTGTGTATATTATAGAGAATAACAGTCCCTGTGTATATTATAGCGAATAGCAGACACTGTATGTATTACAGAGAATAGCAGTCCCTGTGTATATTACAGAGAATAGCAGTCCCTGTGTATAGTAAAGAGAATAGCCTTCCGTGAGTATTTTATAGAGAATAGCAGTCCCTGTATATATTATAGATAATAGCAAACCCTGTATATATGGTAGAGAATCCATGTCGCTGTATATATTATAGAGAATAGCAGTCCCAGTGTATATTATAGAGACTAACAGTCCCTGTGTATATTGTAGAGAATAGCAGCCCCTGTGTATATTATAGAGAATAGCAGTCCCTGTGTGTATTATAGAGAATAGCAGTCCCTGTGTATATTATAGAGAATAGCAGTCCCTGTGTATATTATAGAGAATAGCAGTCCCTGAGAATATTATAGAGAATAGCAGTCCCTGTTTATATTATAGAGAATAGCAGTCCCTGTGTATATTATAGAGAATAGCAGTCCCTGTGTATATTATAGAGAATAGCAGTCCCTGTGTATATTATAGAGAATAGCAGTCCCTGTGTGTATTATAGGGAATAGCAGTCCCTGTGTGTATTATAGAGAATAGCAGTCCCTGTGTGTATTATAGAGAATAGCAGCCCCTGTGTATATTAAAGAGAATAGTAGTCCCTGTGTATATTATAGAGAATAGCAGTCCCTGTGTATATTACAGAGAATAGCAGTCCCTGTGTATATTATAGAGAATAGTAGTCCCTGTGTATATTAAAGAGAATAGCAGTCCCTGTGTATATTACAGAGAATAGCAGTCCCTGTGTATATTATAGAGAATAGTAGTCCCTGTGTATATTATAGAGAATAGCAGTCCCTGTGTATATTACAGAGAATAGCAGTCCCTGTGTATATTATAGAGAATAGTAGTCCCTGTGTATATTAAAGAGAATAGCAGTCCCTGTGTATATTAAGCAGAATAGCATTCCCTGTGAATATTACAGTGAATGTCAGTCCTGGTGTTTAGTGTAGTGAATAAGAGTTCATTAGGTTATTATAGCGAACAGCAGTGCCTGTCTGTGTTATAGACGATTTGAGATTCTATGTATATTATAGTTAATAGCAGTCACTGTATGTATTATAGTGAATAGCAGTCCCTGTGTATATTATAGAGAATAGCAGTCCCTGTGTATATTATAGAGAATAGCAGTCCCTGTGTATATTATAGAGAATAACAGTCCCTGTGTATATTATAGCGAATAGCAGACACTGTATGTATTACAGAGAATAGCAGTCCCTGTGTATATTACAGAGAATAGCAGTCCCTGTGTATAGTAAAGAGAATAGCCTTCCGTGAGTATTTTATAGAGAATAGCAGTCCCTGTATATATTATAGATAATAGCAAACCCTGTATATATGGTAGAGAATCCATGTCGCTGTATATATTATAGAGAATAGCAGTCCCAGTGTATATTATAGAGACTAACAGTCCCTGTGTATATTGTAGAGAATAGCAGCCCCTGTGTATATTATAGAGAATAGCAGTCCCTGTGTATATTATAGAGAATAGCAGCCCCTCTGTGTATATTATAGAGAATAGCAGTCCCTGTGTATATTATAGAGAATAGCAGTCCCTGTGTATATTATAGAGAATAGCAGTCCCTGTGTATATTATAGAGAATAGCAGTCCCTGTGTATATTATAGAGAATAGCAGTCCCTGTGTATATTAAAGAGAATAGTAGTCCCTGTGTGTATTATAGAGAATAGCAGCCCCTGTGTGTATTATAGAGAATAGCAGTCCCTGTGTATATTATAGAGAATAGCAGTCCCTGTGTATATTATAGAGAATAGCAGTCCCTGAGAATATTATAGAGAATAGCAGTCCCTGTTTATATTATAGAGAATAGCAGTCCCTGTGTATATTATAGAGAATAGCAGTCCCTGTGTATATTATAGAGAATAGCAGTCCCTGTGTATATTATAGAGAATATCAGTCCCTGTGTACATTATAGAGAATAGCAGTCCCTGTGTGTATTATAGAGAATAGCAGCCCCTGTGTATATTATAGAGAATAGCAGTCCCTGTGTATATTATAGAGAATAGCAGTCCCTGTGTATATTATAGAGAATAGCAGTCCCTGTGTATATTATAGAGAATAGCAGTCCCTGTGTATATTATAGAGAATAGCAGTCCCTGTGTATATTATAGAGAATAGCAGTCCCTGTCTATATTATAGAGAATAGCAGTCCCTGTGTATATTATAGAGAATAGCAGTCCCTGTGTGTATTATAGAGAATAGCAGCCCCTGTGTATATTATAGAGAATAGCAGTCCCTGTGTATATTATAGAGAATATCAGTCTCTGTGTATATTATAGAGAATAGCAGTCCCTGTGCGTATTATAGAGAATAGCAGCCCCTGTGTATATTATAGAGAATAGCAGGCCCTGTGTATATTATAGAGAATAGCACTCCCTGTGTATATTATAGAGAATAGCAGTCCCTGTGTATATTATAGAGAATAGCAGTCCCTGTGAATATTATAGAGAATAGCAGTCCCTGTGTATATTACAGAGAATAGCAGTCCCTGTGTATATTATAGAGAATAGCAGTCCCTGTGTATATTATAGAGAATAGCAGTCCCTGTGAATATTATAGAGAATAGCAGTCCCTGTCTATATTATAGAGAATAGCAGTCCCTGTGTATATTATAGAGAATAGCAGCCCCTGTGTATATTATAGAGAATAGTTGTCCCTGTGTATATTATAGAGAATAGCAGTCCCTGTGTATATTATAGAGATTAGCAGCCCCTGTGTATATTATAGAGAATAGCAGTCCCTGTGTATATTATAGAGAATAGCAGTCCCTGTGTATATTATAGAGAATAGCAGTCCCTGTGTATATTATAGAGAATAGCAGTCCCTGTGTATATTATAGAGAATATCAGTCCCTGTGTATATTATAGAGAATAGCAGGCCCTGTGTATATTATAGAGAATAGCAGCCCCTGTGTATATTATAGAGAATAGCAGTCCCTGTGTATATTATAGAGAATAGCAGTCCCTGTGTATATTATAGAGAATAGCAGTCCCTGTGTATATTTTAGAGAATAGCAGTCCCTGTGTATATTATAGAGAATAGCAGTCCCTGTGTATATTATATAGAATAGCAGTCACTGTGTATATTATAGAGAATAGCAGTCCCTGTGTATATTATAGAGAATAGCAGTCCCTGTGTATATTATAGAGAATAGCAGTCCCTGTGTATATTATAGAGAATAGCAGTCCCTGTGTATATTATAGAGAATAGCAGTCCCTGTGTAT